>PVJD01017673.1:0-16820 GCA_004026545.1 Mormoops blainvillei | reverse complement strand
CTGTAAAGTTACTACTTTTCCTTAGTAATGAATAGGAACTTGGTGAGGAAATAGGTTGAAAATCTAAATATCTTTCCCTCCTCAAACTTCCACTCATTAGCTTTAGCATCCATTGATGATTCATACCTAAAAATATTATGATGATGTTTGCTAAATAACAATTTGCCAAATGATGGATCGCTCCTTTTATAATTATTAGCTGGCATTTTCCCATAACAGATTTTCCTTCTCCCCATTTATTCCATTTTATTCATTTGTTTATAACAGCATAGACTCACGGATTCTAATTTTATTCCATGGATTACATTCCATGACTACCATTACTCATTTTGAAGCTCCAACTTTCCCCTATTTTGGTGGGAGTCCTTTCAAGCTAGGGCCACTGACTTCTGAGTTGTTCCCATCATTTTTTTTTAATGCTTCCTTATTTTCTGGTATGGCAAGACGTTCCTGGCTCCTTTCGTACTTCACTGCCCTGGCCCTGGAATCAGCCATTTCTCCAAGGAGCCCTGGTGTCTTTGCTCTTAATGAAGTCCGGTGCTTAGAGTTCATGATCTGGATGCGGGTGTGTCACCGCTGCTCGGGCCGCCCAGAGGACCGCTGTGGCGTGTACTTGTGAGTACTCTCTCTCTGCCACATCTCACTACCAACTTGCATTCGTACAGATGATCTGTGAGAGAGTCTATTTCTCCACAACCTCATCAATGGAAGCTGTTTCCATAATGATCCGATTTTAGGAGACAGCTTCCAACGGTCTGTTCTGGTCATAAACGCCTGACTCACACAGATCTGGAAGGGGCAGTGTTCACTGTACCCTTTAAAGGTTTTATTTATTTATTTTTAGAGAGAGGGGAAGGAAGAGAGAGAGAGAGGGAGAGGAACGTCGATGTGTGGGGAAAACATCCATTGGTTGCGTCTCACATGCTCCCAACTGGGGACCTGGCCTGCAACCCAAGCCTGTGTCCTGACTGGGAATCAAACCGGCCACCTTTTGATTCACAGGCCAGCACTCGATGCACCGAGCCACACCAGCCAGGGTTCACTGTGCACTTCAAAGTGTATGCTGCACCGCGGCCTTGGAGGCGCAGGGTGGTTCAATGTCTCCAAAGGGCTCCCTCAGAGTGTCTGGCTACGGTGAAGTACCACCTGCAGCTCTCCGTAGAAAACGGGCGAGGTATTCCCCACTCATCTCTGCCCACCTGCCCCCTTATATGTGGCCAACATAAACAGGGGCAATACCAATCAGAGCACGAATTATAGGAGATAACGTGAAACTCTGACTCAGAACCTGGTCCCTGGCATTAGACTTGGATGATTAAAACTCCTGCTAATTCTGGAGACTAGGGGTTTCTCACTGAAAAGGAATCCTCTCTTTTGACTTTCAAGGCTCCCATAGAGACTTGCCACACAGACAATTCAAGAGTAGAGAGCAATACTGGGGAGATGAGTTTGTGACTAAAGCACAGGGTTCGATTACCTCTCTTTGGCCTGACCTCAACACTAAGGTTCTTGCCCGGAGTAAAAAGTGACTCAATGGAGAATAGGATAAAAGAGTTAGCATGAAGCTCTATCCCACCTGATGTTGCCATAGCAAATGCGTTCACCAAAGTGTACATGTGAGAGCAACCTCTATTTACTAGCATGGGAAGACAAAGGATATACCCATGGCTGCCCCATAGGGTCGATGACGTCCTGCCAGGAAGCGTGACTGAAAAGATCCTGGTTTGATGGTTAGACCCGACGAGTTCTGGGGACGATCCCAGGAGGAGGGAGAGTCAGTGTCCTATTGAGGAATCTGTAATCAAGCCAAGGTTGGTGGGAGAATTAAGTTCTAACTGCAGCTCCCACGCACAGCTACAAAGACTGCGGGCCCTTGACAACAGTCATGGAGTCAATCCCTTTTCTACTGAGGGGCGGTGGGTGGGGGATGCCCACACCAGGAGGACACTAGGGATGTTGGTGACACATCACTCCAACACTGGGTAAAGAAAACGGACAGGAACAGTATCAGGATTCCTCTCCGAGTTTCGTCTCTCAGACTAGGTTCCACACCAAAAAGGTGCCATCCTACACTCCAAATTAGTGGTCTCCGTCACCTTCATTTCTCATCCTCTATTTCACACATGAATCTGTCTGGCCTGAAAATAGGGTGCCAAGTGGAGGGAAGTGTGAGGACTGAGGACACTGAATGAAGCAAACAATTATTGTGTAATGTGTTGGCTAAAGTTCAGATTAAAGAAACCTGGGAAGACCAGACATTAGTAGCTGCTCCATGACGCTTTTTCTTGGTCTTATATCATCTGCTTCTAAAATCCTGTCTATAAAGCCTTACCCAGGTTCATCTGAGGAACTAAGGTCCCAAAACGAAATTTAATATCCATTCCGACCCTTGGTTCAAGAGCTAGAAAAGATTGTCGTTATGACCTATAAAAAGCCTGGCCTGAATTTAGGTCCCAGAGGCCACAATTAGGCATAACATATTCTTTCTGGGCTTGATATCCCATAATGAGGTCGGGGACATGAAGGCTTCTCCTCCTTTAGGGAAAGCTATGTGAAACAAACCTACCCTTGTCCTATAACGTCTCCATACAGATCTCTGCAAAAACCTGGACTGAAGTCATTTTTCAGAGAGTTCTGGGAATTTAGGACACTGCATGATACAAAGCACTTTGCTCTTTCTCTTGGATGTTCCCACGGAGTCAGGTGATACAAGGGCTGGCTCTGAGGACCCTGCAAGAAGGTCAACCACTAGCTTAGTTTATTCAAGGTCACAAAGATCAATCTTGTGTATAAAATTTGTATCTCAAGGTTTAAAGCTCAAGTCAAACTACATAAGTAAAACCACTCTTGTCCTTTCATTTGTATATTGTCTGTGAACATCTAGCTTCTCAAATGTTCTTTGGGCCATTTTTGACATACTACGGGTCCTCTGATATAAATAAATAAATAAATAAATAAATAAATAAATAAATAAATAAATAAATAAATAAATAAAATCACTGATGTGTACATTTTGCATTTGTGTGAGCGGGGCGGGGGGGTGGTCCTGATTTTACCATTTTGAAAATTCTACTTCAACAAGAGTTTAAAGTTTTACTGATTTATTTGAGAGATAGGATGGGGTTTTGTTAAGGACTGAGAAATGTATTAGAAGGAGAAAGACATCCTGGGAAAAGAGAAGCAATTTGGACTTAAGGGGAAAAAAAAGAGAGAGAGAGAGATTAAAAAGAATTAAAGAAAGCTGCTTTCTTGAAATGTAACCCCTTCTGAGGGTGTGGCCCCACCTTCCTTCTACCATCGCTGCTCAGAATCAAATCATTTGTTCAGGCTGGTAGTGTCCCACTCCTCAGGCAAGGTCCCCTAGCTTGCGCCAGGAGCTAGAGCCAGGGGCACGGCAAGCAAGATTCTCCAGAAGACGGCAGTGGGCAGATGCAAGAAATCGCAGATTTCCTTGCAAAGTTTGGTCATCCTTGGTTAAGGGGGAGGGAAGTCCCGCAAAACTCAAATTTCTTTCTTATGCATTTTTCTTTTTCTTTTGTTTTTGGTATATTTTATTGATTATGCTATTACACTTGTTTCATTTTTTTCTTCCCTTTATCCCCTCTGCCCTGCACCCCATCCCATCATCCCCAACCCTCATGTTTATGGGTTGTACATGTCAGTTCTTTGGCTTCTCAATTTCCTATACTATTCTTAGCATCCCCCTGTCTATTTTTTTTTTTGGTCAACATTTTCCCGCCACCACCTTCCCCAGCCCCACCCTCTATCCTTGTCCCATTTGGCTTTGTCGATGGGTCCTTTATGCATGTTCCTTGATGACCCTTCCCTCTTTTTCCCCTGTTATCTCCCTCCCTCCTCCCCTCTTACGCATTTTTCTAACATACAAGTGTTAGCAAGCTCCAGGCTCCCAATTTCACACTTCAGATCAACTATAAGAAATGAACTGAAGAGTAATAAAATGTAAATGAGGGATGTAAATATTTCTTAAAAGCTGGCTTATAAATATGAGACTATGAAATCTGTACACTCCACTTTTAGGCTGTCCTTTCCTCCTTTTCATCCCTGTGCACCTGTCCTGTCACTGGAAAATTAGTACTCAGCCATTTGAGGGAACTAAGGGATCACTTGGGGATCTTGAGATGGGAGGTATTAAGGAAATTTTTTAAAAGTTTGGGGGCCAGAAGGAAAAGAATGGCTTTAAAGCCATTAATAAGAAAGGTTCCGGTTTGGGGGAGGGGGAAATATAACAGAACAGCGGAAATTCATAGAGATCCTTCTACATGCCAGACATGTGCTGAAGTATTTACAAACGTAATTCACTTAAATGTCCATTCAGTAGGCAAAGGCAACTTGTACTCTGGCTGCACAGATGAAACAACGAGGCTGAGAGAAGATATGGTTACAAGGTCTGACTAGAAGGAAAGTCCTCACAATGCTACCTCTAAAATATATTCATTCAAAACAACCCAATTTTCTCCGCATCCACTGCTGCCACCCTAACCTAACCACTATCGTCTCTATCCTAGATGACCGCAGCATCCTAACTACATCCACTTTTGCCCACCACTAATTTATTTCCCACAGTGCTCTACACCAAGTGTAAACTCTTCAGTGACTCCTCATTGCCTGACAGTGGGCCTCAAGGCCTCGCCCACCTTCTCAACCCCCTTTCATGCCACTGTTCCCCGCGCTCACCATATCCAGCTGAGCTGATCTTCAAAGCTATTTCTCATTCCTGAGCTCTCTCCTCAGAGCTCATCCTTCCATCTGAAACTCTCTTTTCTCAGCTCTTACATGACTGGCATAATGCATACTGTACTTCTCAGTTTAAACGTCACCCCCACAGCAAGTCATCCTCTCTCTGCCCTCTCGCCTCCAGGCCTTAACTTCCTTTCAGTTGTTCATTGTTTCACAACACTTGCGAAACTTTGCTATGATTTTAGTGTTCGTTTTCTTCTTCCTTGGCTCCTCATCCACTAGATAGATGCTCAGCTCCATCAGGATTAGAACTATGTCTGTTTTGTTCACTTATTGTGCTATCTGACTCACGTTTTCTGCTGTTAGTGCCACAGGTGCTAAGACATTTTGAGTTCCTAAGACTGTAAAAATTATAAAAATTATGGTGCCTCTCATAGACAACTAAAAGAAAGAGCAATACTAACCAAAAAATTACATATATAGTGAAATTAAACTTAATACAGATTTTCTAATTGCTGAATTTTGGAAAAAGATCATTGAGCAAGAACTTTTCTCATTTCTTTGGTGTCCCTAATTTGCTGGTAATCTAAGCCCATGTGTTTTCTGCCCCTGGGTTATATACAATTAATTGCCCAGGACCTGAAAGGAAGAACTGTTTCAACATCAGAGCGAATGTCTGTATTACCATGTAAATCTTACTTAACAAATCTTTAATGGAACAGTGGTCACTGTTAGCACTGTAAGGACACTGAAGCTGTTGGCTTCTCTTTATCCTTTCTGAGTCCACAAAGCCTGCAGCTCCTTAGCTACTTACTGACAAATTCTAACGCCCTAAATAAATTAACAGAAAGAAAATATGGAGAAAAGTTCTGTGTTTGTGTTAGAAAAGGAAGAAGGCAGATTCTTTGAACAAACATGCAAGTGGCACATAATGTATGCGCATGGTTATTATGCTAGGTAATAGCATTAAGCAAAAATTTAGTAACATGCCATGTTCTTCCATACCTAGGGACCTGCATACATTTCCTTTGCTTTGTCTGAAACCACCTGCCTGCCCCACTTCGCGCTCCCTCCAGTAATATCTTCCCTGGGCCCCAATACTTAGTTACATCCTGCCTTAATATGCCATCAGAGCTTCCTGTAGTTCTCTGATGTAGCCTTCAACTTCAATTAAGTACTTATGTAGTCTCACTTCCCTTCTAGATTATAAGCCCCATGAAGAGAGTTCTCGTGTTATCTTATTTACGGCTATGTCCCTGCTCCCCAGTATATTACACAGTAGCAGCTAGGAAGCAATATTTGTTAATGTATCAATAAATGAATGAATAAAAGTATCCCTGACCTCAGTGCGCTTACAGTCAAAAAGGAGAGCAAGACAAAAATATATTTACCACTCAACAGCATAAGTCTAGTAATAAAGATACGACAGGGGACAATGGGATCCTCAGTTCTAATGCTAATCCTAGTACCACTGAAGACTCCCTGAAGGACGTGATGGATAAATCTTGAAGGCTGAAGAGTTTAGGGAAGAGAAGCAACTTCCAGAGGAAATGGAGTAGGCAAAGGCATACGTGTCCACCTGCTTGTGCAGGGAGTCATCATGAGATGCTTGGCCATAGGATTGTGGAGTTCATGAAAGAGTTCTAACATACTTGCTTACTGATACTGCTGTAAAGGTTATGCAGTAGGGTCAGAAGGGTATCATCCTTATTCTTAGGGAACTCAAGAAGATCTTGACTGCTTCCGTTTAATGTTCTCTGTAAATATATAACATGTGAATTATCTCTTAGAGAACAAACAAGGAATACACAACAGTTTATTTGAATTCCTCCTTTTTTGCATCTTTTTTGGGGGGGAAATCAGGACATTGGCCTATCTCTGAGATAAACATATACAGAAATCCTCATAGGCTGCTGAAATTTCCTCTGTAGTCATAACAGCAAGCCCTTAAAATAACCCTGAGCAATCTGAGTGTTTTGAAAACATCCATAAAAATGTGCTATCCATAATTATAGTTATAAATTATATTAATAATGGTATAAGCTCTTGCCCTGACTGGTGTGGCTCAGTCAGTTAGGCGCTGTACCAGAGAATGAGAGGTCACTGGTTTGATTCCCTGTCCAGGCACATGCCTGGGTTACCGGTTAGGTCCCCGGTCCGGGCCTGTATAAGAGGCAAACTGATCAACGTTTCTCACATCGATGTTTCTTTCCTTCTCTTTCTCCCTCCCTTCCCCTCTCTCTAAAAATAGATACATAAATAAAGATTTTAAAAAGTAATGGTATTAGCTGCTATTATTTGCCACTTACTTACTACATGCCAGATACTGGTTAACTCTTTGCACACATGAACTCTGATCTTCAAAACCACCCAATGAAGTAGGTACCGCTTTTATGTCATACAATGAAGAAACCGAGGTTCAGGGAAATTCAGCAGCTTACTCAAGGTCACTCAGAAAGCAAATGGGGAAGCATGGACTCAATCCAAGCAGCCTGTCTCCAGAGGCCACGCTTTGCAGCTTCCTCCCATTCTGCTGTGGTTTCTCCTAAAAATTTAATGCTGCTTTTGCAGCCAAGCCCCACACCCTGTGCTTTTTCAGAGATCTCCTAGAATTCAGAAGTCAAAGTTGGAAAGGTCCCAGGAGAGGTAGGCAGCCTGGTCCCTGTTAGTACTACTGGAGAAGACACTCAGCACAAAGTCAGTATTTCCCAAAGAATCCATGCATGTGACTGGCAACACGCTAGATGACTTTGAATATGCATGCACAAACATTTCCACTTTAATAGCTACATATATTTAAGATATGGATTAGGTAGATATTATGCTAGTATGCATGTATACAACTAAAATAATTATTATTCAATACTTTTAAATATATAACTAGAAAAATACTATAATAACTTATATAACCATGAGTCTATGCAGAATTTGTTGACATTATATTTATTTACTGGTTTATTCGTTTGAGAAATATTTATTGAGCACTTAATATGGGTCAGCATGGTTCACAAAAAACAAACACACCCTGCTCCACCCCCAACCTTCGGAGGACCTGAATAGAGGATTTCTCCAAAGAGGACAAACAAATGGCCAATAGACACATGAAAAGATGCCCGCTGTCACTAATCATCAGGGAAATGCAAATCAAAATCACAATGAGATTTTACCTCACACCTGTCAGAATGACCATCATCAATAAGCCAACAAACAACATGTTGGTGAGGATGTGGAGAAAAGGGAACTCTCATGTGCAGTTGGTGGGAATGTAAATTGGGGCAGCCACCATGGAAAATAGAATGGAGGGTCCTCAAAACATTAAAAATAAACTACCATATAACCCAGCAATACTTCTGGGTATTTATTCAAAGAAATCCAAGGCACTAATTGGAAACAACACATGCACCCCTATGTTCACTGCAGCATTATTTACAATAGCCAAGATCGGGAAGCAACCCAAATGTCCATCAACAGAGGAGTGGATAAAGAAGGTGTGGTACATATATACAATGGACGGTAACTCAGCCATTAAAAAAGCTGAGATCTTGCCATTTATGACAACATGGGAAGACCCAGAAGGTATTATGCTAAGAGAAATAAGTCAGACAGAAAAAGACAAATACAGGGTCCGACAGGAGTAAGGCTTCCTTGAGTGCTGTTGGTAGGGTACGTGAATGTCTTGCACAAGATGGACAGCAATTTGAACATTTCACCTAAAATGTCATATGATGTGCTTGAGTATGACATTGTTTGTTATGTTACAGAATTACATGCTTATGATTTTGTAATAAAAAGGGGTGCTATTTGTGCCAGACCCTGTACTATGTGATTTCACTTACATGTGGAATGTAAAAAGACTAAAAAATAAACCAAATAAATGAATAAACAAAACCAGAAACAAACTCATAGATACAGAGAAAAAACTGATGGTTGCCAGATGGTAGGGGGTTGGGAGACGGGGGACAGGTAATAAAGGGGAAGGGATTATGATGTACAAATTGCCAGTTATAAACCAGTCACGGGGATACAAAGTACATCATAGGGAATATAGTCAATAATATTGTAATAACTATGTATGGTGTCAAATGGGTACTAGATTTATTGAGATGATCGCTTCATATGTTATATAAACATCTAATTACTGTGTTGTACACCTGAAACTAATATAACATTGTGTGTCAACTGTAATTTTAAAAAATTGTTTTACATCCCACCCTTTTATAGCTTAAATTCTAGTGGGGAGAGACATAAAAAAATTTTAAGCACAAATAAATAATATAGTATCTTAGACAATAAATACTCTGGAAAAATAAAGCATGGTAAGAGAGGGTTTGGCAATGAAGAGAAAAAATAAAATTTAAAGTTTAATCTTTTTGAATAAAAATTATTACAAATACAGTTAAAGTCTCTGTTTTACTTAAAAAAGAAAAGGGTATGGTTTTGCTTTAAGATCCTTTCTCTGGAGACACTCTCTTACTTACCATACCTATTTTTATTACCATTCTGCTGAAACCAGAAACAAATTTCATTTTAAAGTAAATAAGTAAAAAGTCATTAAATAAAAATACCTTCTACATAATTAAATATCTAAACAAATAATTAAATAATCATTAATATTATTAAATAACAATAACCATGCGGCACAGATAAGGAAAAGAACAAGCGAGTAGTGTTTGAATGTTTAAATTGGGGAATTGTTCAAATAGCAAATAGGGAACACCGAACACTTTTCTCTCCCCCAGTTGATTCTATTTGTGCTGGCAGGAAGAGGAAATCAGAATCACTCACCCCAGCCAAGTCAGACCTGGGCGCTGGGTGCCACGCTCCTTACAAGGCCAGCAGGGAGGATTCTGCGGCCTGAACACGTGGGCTTCTACAGCCTGCAGCTTTCTTCTCCGCTTCCATCCAAGGCTCTCTCTGTGAGGACAGCGGAAGATGAAATACAGAGAAAAATACAAAAAGAAGTGAGATTATCCCAACCCATTTCTTAATATTTCAGAACTTCACTTACGTGATACTCTGGGCGTGGGTACTTCGGACCAAGGCTTCTTTGCCGCGAGCATTTTCCACACATTAATTAATTGGCCGTAAGGCAATTTTGCCGTAAAAAGATAAAAGAACGACAGCTAAAGGAGGGACCTGAAAAAGAGCATAATGAAATATGAAAAAATGAACAACAAAATTCAAAACACTTTATTGAGAAATAGAAAGTATTTGAATGCATTTAAAATCGCTATAGCTTTATGGCAATACTATGCAACCAAATGGATTTTATTTTGTCGTTTATACCTAAACGTGTATCTTCGGTCTATGGGAAATGTAGGTTCAACTCTGCCCTCAGGGGACCTCTCTTTCTCCTCTCAGTGTAGTGTGTTTCAAACTCTTGAGGAAAATTCTCATCATCTGGAAGAAATGCTATTTTAAGGCCATCAGCACCATGTCTATTGGTAACTGATAGACCATTATGAGGGCTACCTAAGATTTATATATAATATAAAAATGGAAGTAACTGCCAGAAATTTGTCGAAACAACCCCCCCACAAAAAAAAAAAAAACAAAGCAAAACACAAAACACCCAAATTGTGAACCAGTTATTTTACCTTTTTTACAGAGGTTGACTTGTCAATGGAGAAATGACCCCTCTCCCTCGCAAAAACCCAAACCGTCAATCAGTTTACGGTACCTTTTATGACAAAATTGCCTTAACCACGAATTAGTGATGCTGTAAAAATGTTTGTGGCAAAGATACTTTGAGCAAACATCCCAGACATCGGTGCTGATACGGAAGTGAGTGCAGACTGTATGATCATTTAGGCTCAGGTGGGACGAGGGCTGAGGGTAAATTGCAGAGGTGGATTAAGGTCAGTTGAGGCCCCGGGTGCAGAAGAAAATACTGGGCTCCTTAAAAAAGAGAGAGAGAAACAGGGAAAATAAAAATACATGCCTTCAGAAGTCGGGGCTCAGGGCGCGCACCCGGTGCGCCCACCGTTAAATCCGCCTCTGGTAAGTTGCAAGTCTTTTCGCAACAACCTAAATACCTTTCAGTCAGTTTTGTTAGCGTAAGGCCCTGGCATCAAGGCCTTTTTCAGTGCAGGAAAAAGTTCTCTCGTGTGCTAGTATTAATAACGTAAGAATGAGTAACAAATAATTATAGCTAATATTTATTGAACGCTTACTATGCCCTAGCTGTGCTGATGCTCTCTGTACATCATCCTATTTCACTCTCACTAGGACTCGGTGAGGCTCTAGGATTGGTTCCATTTCACAGGTGAAGACACACAGGTTCAGGGAAGTTAGTTAACATGCCCCAAACCATATTGAGCCCAGCTGTCTGGCTCTGAAACTTGTACTAATCCCATTTGAACCTCTCAATAGCCCTATGGGTTAAGAACAAAGAGTATCTGTTCCCTGGCAGAAGGGCAGAAAAATGTAACGGTTAAACAAGAGCAGATGTTAGTGCTAGAAAAGTCAGAGCTTTAATTCTGGTTCTGCCATTTATTAGCTGTGCGAATTCAGGCAATTTATTGAACTCCTTTAGGACTCAGACGTCTTCCATTGTCACATTTCAGAGAACTTTTAATCTCTCAGAGGCTTCGCTGTCTCTGTCATCATCGCTGTAATCATCATTATCACAGTTAACATTTTTTAAGTGTTTTCTCACCTTAGTTTTTTCTTGTATCTGCAATTGCCATGCTGTTCCTTTAATTTCTTGGATTAAGATGTGGATACAATGTACTACTACTACTACTAATAATAATAGTAATCATTTATTGTACACTTACTACATGCCAAGTGCTTTTAGTGCATTATCGCATTTGACCTTTAAAACTACTGTATGAGATAAATACTAGTGTCATCTATAATTTATAGTCAGAAACAGAACTCACCTAGAATTCGCTCCTGCAGATTTCACTTCCTTTTTTTCCCACCTACTGCCCTGACTACCAGCTGTTTTGGGACCTCCAAAACAGCATTCATGAAAGTGGCGTGGAATTTACTGCGGGAAATGAACACTCCAGGAGTTTGACACCAAAACGGAATGTTTGGAACTATCCACCAACTTGGGCTACTGAGAACCCTGCTTGCTCAAGGAATCTGTTTCCTCTGATCCAGCTTCCTTTTCCACAGGGTAGTGCCAATTAACTTTCGGTCTTCTTCACAGGTGGAGCTGGAAAAACCGACTAAGTGACTCACCTGAAAAGAGCAAGGGAGAGTAGTGCCAAGGAATGAGACTCTTGTTTCATTGCAAAGTCCAGCCACTCATTTTACTTTTTAACATTAAGTGGCATTGAGTAAAAGATGTTAGGACAAACATATTTGGAGTGATAATAACCTCCTATTACACGACATAATTTTCTCCATATTTGTTATTTTTTTTCTGATTGCAAACTTAATACATTTTATTGGAAAACCGTAGAAAGTGCACGAATAGCTGAGCTGTTCTGTATGTTACAATCTAGATTTCGTTTCAATTTAAATTATTCTCTTCCCATGGCTATACACCCTTGCCCCACTTTTAAAGACCCAAGGTAGGAGAGACCACAAGCATCCCAGAGGGCAGCAGCTCAAATTCACTCCCCTCCAGCTCGGTTCAAACATCTCCCCTCCCCCTTAGTCTGGTCGCTCACCATTGGTTATTACCATGACAACCAGCAGCTGCCGGGGCAGGCAGCCTCTACTGCAGCAGGGGTGGGGCTGTGGGGGAGGGGGCAGGAGAGGAGGAGCCAGAGGAGGTGTCTGCTGCAAGTTCCTGGCTGCTTCTGAGCTCACCCCATCCTCCGAGAGGGAGGAGGCCAAGTGGGGATGCTGGTGCTGCTGCCGCCTCGACTGCTGATACTCTAGTGGGGCTAGAAGGGTGGTTCCTATTCGCACCGTCGCCAGCCAGAGACTGAGGGAAAAAAATCCCAGCAGCCGCTGCTGATGTTGGGTTCGGAGGCAGCATCCGACTCGGTCACAAGGAAAATGGATTCAGTTTGCATCTCTCCCTCCTTTCAACAGCTTTTCCCGGTCTCAGCATGGTAAGTAGGAGACAGTGCAGCTATCTCCTTGGTTTAGCTTGCGATTAAATGACCTGTGTATACATCTGTGGCCTGCACTTGAACAATGACTCTCAGAGTAGGAGAGGAAGACGTAGAGGCAGAGATGGGGATGGAGAGAGAGGAAGGTTACCAGGAAGGGAGAAGTAAGAAGGCATTCGCTCCTGTTTAAAAAAAAAAAAAAATGGTGTTCTGATTTTATCTTGAACGGGCTTTGAATGCAGAGTGAGCTGCTTGGTTCCTTTCCTTCCAAGCTTAGCAACAGAATCAGGGGGTGGAAAAAGAGATAACGAGAAATGGGTGTTATTGAAAGGAATCGTTTCATTTGCAGCTCCCACATATAGGGCTGGGCCTTCCTCAAAAACACCTTCGGTGCCTCATAAGCTTCCCTGCCTAATTATAAGGTGATTTTGCTTATTTCCTTTATTGCTTAGGAAAGGTGGCCCCAGAAATGTAGCGTTCTGTTCTGTATTCTAAGGTACTCTTGTTGAGAAACGATTTGCTGGATACAGTTTCATTTTTAGTACATAGATTTGATTGTGAATATACAAATATATACTCTATGGATATGCATATCATATATACACATGCTACTTAGCATTTATAGTACATTTATGAAACATATTTATATGCAGAGCATTCTTTGCAATCATTTTTATGGGTTATAAATGCCCTTGCAAGCTTGGAGGTAATTGCTTATTTTTGAAACTATGCTTCGGGTTTGTGATATTATTCATTGGCTTCATTTGGATTAATGTGAGCTTTATTCTTGTTATTGCCCCTTAGTTTTGTTGTGACCAATTAGGACAGATGCCTATCATTTAATCTGTATCATAGCCCTAGATGAGAATTTATAGCCTGCCTCTTTTCTTTATTTTTAATTAGGTTTGCGGGGGTTGATTTGAGAGCCCTGACTTGACAATGATGGGAAAGGGAGGTGGCTTGTGGTATTATTTTGTGAACAGCATCTTGCCAAATGATTGCTGAAAGAAATCAGCTTTCTTGAAATTCTACCCGAACCCTTTCACGTTTGTACCTTGTGTCCCAGAAAGCACAGGCGAGCTGGACGGTGAAATGCATTCATTTTATTTAATAGCACTGCTGTTTGCTGTTCATTCCTTCAGTATCCAGGCACCATTTTAGAGTTCTCTCAAATGTTCTGTTACGGATTTACTTCTTTAGGTGGTCAAGTGCGAAAGTGGGATCATTTTGAAAAATCTAGGTGTTTTCCTAAGTACCCCATTCCCAAATTAGTCTGCTTAAACAATGAAATGAAATGAGAAAGAGTAAAGATCAGCACAAGAATGTGTGGCCTGCCCCCAAAAGGGGGAGGGGGTATATTGTAGTTTACAAGTGCTTACTGGGATCTACTTGACCTTTCATTATGTCAAGGCTTTAAGGCAGCTCAGGAGACTAAAGATGCCTGAGACGAGCAGGGTACAGGGCTCCATTACCACCCAGGATAATGGGTTTCATTGAATTAAAGCCAGAAAAGTCCTTGCAGGTAAAAGTGTGTTAGTAGCATTATATTCATCATCTGGACTAGTTTTATCCATCGATGTCACCTCTAATAATATCGTCGTCAGCGCAAACATTTTTACAGTGTAAAATATCAGTATTTTTGGTTTTAATCTCTCATTTTACTTTACCCATGGCTCCCCTTCATTTGAAAATTGTATATGTACTTCAACCAGGTTTATAGTTTAATTTCTCTGAGAATAAATGTCTTATTCGGTTTTTTATATGGGAAGGCTCTTCAGTGACTTAATGGGAAGAATACATTTAATATACTTAGGGCATGTCATATTGTATAGATTCAGAACTCTGTAAAGTCATGCTCCCATGTGTCTAATTGTAACGACTACATAAAGTCGAGCAAGGAAAGACCCTGGGCTTCCATGTCATATCAGAATTTCAACACAGTGCATCCTGCATTTTTTAGTGATAACTTTTGACCTCCAAAGATTACTTTTTCAGGATTCGCCAGTACAATAAGCTTTAAAGAATCAAGACGTGTTAGAGTTGACTCCGTTTTATGCTTTGTCTTACTCCCTTTGTGTTGACTTTTCATTGGGATGTGGTTTTATAGGTGAAGTTGGTACAATTTGAGCAGAGGCAAATCACGGTAAGCCATGGACATGGAACGAACAGTTACATGCTTCAGCTGTATGGTCAGACCCTGATGGGAATGCAGCTCTAGATTTTGGTCCTACAACTTGAGATGATTACATGGCCTTCACAGAGGAGCCACAGAAAAGTGAAGTATGTGTGAAGGATTGCAAGATGAACCCTTTAAAGAAGGATAAGGAAACTAGGATTATTTCATTTGGAGAAAACTGAGAGATAACATTTGCTTCAGGAGAGATGAGGGTTTGTACATAGGGCATTGCTTCTTGCCATTTTTTGGAACCTAAACTATGGTCAATGGGATTCAACTCCATTGGGAAGAATGAAGATTATAAATACAAAACATTGAACTTCCAGATAGCAAATTTGAGTTGTCAGCTGGGCAACCAGATAAGGCAGTGCATTCTTTGTCATCAGTGCCGCCATGAGGATGATCTAGACATGGATTTATTTGGGATAGACTATGTTCTTTTCGAGAACTTCTCTTTTCTAGAGTAAGCTGTGCTTCAGTTGTTTCACATCAGGTACTTCTAGACCTTTAACAGCAAAACTCCATTTCATAATAGACTTTTCAATTACAGCATTGGGACATTTTTAAAGAAATCAGTTGATCATCTGCATTGAGAAGTTTACATGTCATCTTGTTAGGAGGCAGGGAGCTGAACATTGGCCAATTTACAAGAGCCTTTTCTCAGAAACTCCGTGGAACATGGTGCCATATTAAAATTGTTCCCTTCTGTAGGGTTAATCTTGAAAAATGAAATGGGGTTTAGTGGGGTCTAGATACAAAATAATTCAAGAACCATCAAGTTGATGTGAGAAAAAGCAAAATATATAAAAGGTCCATTCAAGTTATTATTTAAGTGTGCTATTTAAGAGCAAATTAATTTATTAAGTATCTTTTTCTAAAACACTATCTTGAAAATGCCATTCTTGTTGAGTTAGTAAATATTTTGGCTGGTATTTAAACTTTGGTAAAACTTGTTTTAATTGGAATAAAACACATTATCTAATATCTCACTTTATGATAGGATGTTCTTTATTTCTTCGAGTGATCTCAAAACATTTCAGTTTTGGTTTTGTTTTGTTTTTTGAAGATTGTATTTATTTATTTTTGGAGAGAGGGGATGGGAGGGAGGAAGAGAAGGAGAGAAACATCAATGTGAGAGAGAAATATTGATCAGTTGCCTCCCCAACCTGGAACCAAACCTGCAACTGAACCATGTGCCCTGACCCAGAATCCAGCCAGTGACCTTTTGCTTTGTGGGAAGATGCCGAACCCACACCAGTCTGGGCAAAACATATTTCAGTTTTATGGACATGCTTCAAGTCTCCATCAGGGTGACTTAGAAAGTGTTAGAGAGGCAAAATGGTTTTCTTCATTTCTCATAGGTTTATCAAAAGATTAATGCTTTTTTCCCCATAGTTGGAGCCTAAAAGAAAGCCAAATGTATCATGGAGGTTTCAACATAAATAACTTGACAGTTGGTTTTTACTGAAATAAAGAAGCTGCATTTATACTTGGGTATTATTCTGGGAGGTCATTTATAATTTCTCCTGTTTTCACATCCCCGCTATTAATCTTCCAACTTAAAATGTGTTTTTAAATTAGATGAATTAATCAATTGGAAAACAACTATTCATATACCTCTTACATGACTTACATCCTTGGAGGATATAAGATGTACACACATGAAAGGGTTAATGACAAAAATAATATACCTTATATTAATCATTACACCTTAATTAATATAATCTTTTGTAGTTCTCAGTCATTTTACATTGTTTTATTTTTTACTTATATCCCCACAAATTCTACCACTGTGATTATTTTAAATAAGTGGAAACAGCCTCGGAGAGGTTAGACTTGTTCAGGCTTGAGTTTGATAAATGATCTAACTGGCATGGACTCTAAATCTCATGAGCCACATTAGAAAATTTAACAAATCATCTTGCCAATTT
>PVJD01017672.1:0-16824 GCA_004026545.1 Mormoops blainvillei | reverse complement strand
TATCTGTCTTTCACCACCTGGCCTATTTCACTTAGCATAATGCTCTCCAGTTCCATCCATGCTGTTGCAACAGGTAGTAGCTCTTTCTTTCTTTCTGCTGCATAGTATTCCATTGTGTAAATGTACCAGTTTTTTGATCCACTCATTTACTGTTGGGCACTTAGATTGCTTCTAATTCTTGGCTATTGTAAATTGTGCTGCTATGAACATTGGGGTACACAAGTTCTTTTGAATTGGTGTTTCAGGATTCTTGGGGTATAATTCCAGCAGTGGAATTGCTGGGTCAAAATGTAGCTCTATTTTTAGTTTTTTGAGGAAATTCCAAACTGTTTTCCACAGTGGCTGCACCAGTCTGCATTTCCACCAACAGTACATGAGGGTTCCCTTTTCTCCACATCCTCACCAGCACCCGTTGTTTGTTGATTTGGCTATGATGGCCATTCTGGCTGGTGTGAAGTGGTATCTCATTGTGATTTTAATCTGCATCTCTCTGATGGCTAGCGATGCTGAGCATCCTTTCTTATGTCTCTGGGCCCTGTGTATGCCTTCTTTGGAGAAGTGTCTGTTCAGGTCCTTTGCCCATTTTTTTAATTGGGTTGTTTGTCTTCCTCGAGTGGAGCTGTGTGAGTTCTTTATATATGCTGGAGATCAAACCCTTCTCCGAGGTATCATTGGCAAATATATTTTCCCATACTGTTGGTTCCCTTTTGATTTTGCTGATGTTTTCTTTAGCCATGCAGAAGCTTCTTATTTTGATGAAGTCCCATTTGTGTATTCTTTCCTTTATGTCCCTTGCTCTAGGGGACATATTGGTGAAAATATTGCTGCGTGGAATATATGAGATATTCCTGCCTATATTCTCCTGTAGGACTTTTATGGTATCGTCACTTTTATATTTAAGTCTTCTGTCCAACTTGAGTTTATTTTTGTGTGTACTACTAAAAATGATCTTGTAGAAGACAGAATATGTTTCTTTTGGAAAATTTGAAAGTTTACTTTGAATAACGAGTCATGCAACTAAAATTAGTTCTGAGGCCAAGAAAATACTGTTAACATGCAGTGACATATTATAAAGGATTCTAAGTGTTTTCTAGACTTTTGTGCTTTTACAAAGTTAAAAGTTTGCATGACTTAAACCAAAAGCTCCCAGTGCATCATAAACCCTAAATATTTATACCTGTAGTAGTGTTTTTTAAGCTTTTAAATTAACAAAATACTAACTACACTTTTCCCCTTTAGATTTTACATCATAGTTTAGAAAAGAAAAGGAAACATAACACAATTGTTCTTACAAGCATCTTCATTTTCAAGCAATGTTTAAAGCTGTTGTATTCATTCTTTTGAGAATTCAGCATTTCTCTAAGGGTCAGAGTGAAATTTGGGGAGACAGCCTAGGAGACGAATGGATCCAGCTCACAAAATCACATACCAACCTATCAACCTAACTATATGTAAGTATCTGTTTGGTGTCCTCCCACTTGCCATCTCATAGAACTGCTTCTGAGCAGGCCATCAGGGTACGGTGGGCAACACACCAGATTAGAAATAAAGCACTACAACCACTAATTAGCAATGCAACTTGAGGACTACCTTCTTTGAGCTTCAATTTCCTCAAGTGGAGTAGAGCTAAGCGATTTCTGTAGTGAATGTTAATTGTGATTCGCTTCCTAACAAGACAAGAAGCCGTTCAGTCATTAACAACACAGATGAAATGTTAGAAAATGGCATTGAGTTGATGATGATGATGAGGATGATGACAATATACGTTGTGATTAAGTAGGTTTTCTTCCCACCAAACAAGGATGGTTCTACTTCAGGAAAATTTTCTCATGACTTAATACATTTCAAAAGAAAAGAAATCTGATAATACTAATCAGTAGATACAGGAAAAAGCATCTGATAAAGTTCCACTCTTATTTCTGATAACTCTTGGTAAATTTAGAAATAGAAGGAAACTTTAACCTGATGAAGGGCATCTATGAAATAACATAGCAAATATAATTATGAGAAATTAGAAGCATTTCTCTTACAGTTATAACAATGTAAAAAGAGATAGAGTGTTTTTACATGGAAAGGAGAAGCAAAGCTATTCTTATGTGCAATAAAAACTCCTATTTACATCTCCCCTACATAGTCCTTGCATCTCTTTTCCCAAGTGTCTAGTAATCTCCCCTAGTCCCTGACTTCAAACAACATCTATATCCTAGTGATTCCCACACTTACATGCCCAACCATACTTCTCTCCTAAACTCCACGACTATGCAATAGCTTTACTTTGGTGTCTAATTAGGAGGCTAATTAAAACTCTTGATGTTTCAAAAAAAATCCTGCTCCACTTTCACTCTTCCCACTCAGTAAATGGCAACTCTACTTTTCCATTTGCTCAGGTGGAAAACACCTTGGACCAAAGTCAACATCAACCGGCTCTGCCCTTGATAGGATATGATAAAGATGGCACTTTACCTCTGTGGGCTTCCTCCCCCAAGTCCAGAATCCTTATGTAATCATGAGAACACAGGTATCTGTCACATATCTGACCAGTATTCCTCAAAACAGTCAAAAATAAGGAAGGCCTGAGAAACTATCTCAGCCCACAGGAGCCCGAAGGTGACCATGACAACTAAATGTGATGTGGTGTGGAAATAAAGACCACCCGATGAGAATGAGGAAAGGCTATTCAGTCAGAGCCTGCAAGGAATTCAGCCACCATCACTTGCATTTGGCAGAGACTCAAGGGCCAGCAAAGGACTGGGAAAGCTTGATAGTGGAACAAGAGAAGGTTTCAGGTGTGCCCTATTATTGGCTGTGGGCAGGGGGAGCTGGGGGCAGGCAATCTAGAAGGAGTGCATATATGGCTATTCTGTAGGGGCGCATATTTGGCTTTCTCCTGTTGGCCCTAAATTGGAAGTGGGGGCAAACATTAGGGAAGCTGTCAGCTATGAATGAAGTCCGGGCTGGGGGAGGGTGGGGGTGGGGGGAGGATTGCTACAGGGGTTGCTTTTGGGGTTCCCAGGCAAGCTGCTATATATTATGGATCAGAGTTCTATTTTGATATATCGTGTGACCGTTATCCATTTGTATATTCAGTCTCTCCGTGGTATCTGGATGAGATCCTACAACTGAAAAAGGACATTAGGTAAAACTAAGGAAATCTGAATAAAATACACCAATATATCTATAGCAGTGTTTTTCAAACTTTTGAATTCACAGACTACTACTTTTCCCCTTTAGATTTTACATCATAGTTTAGAAAAGAAAAGGAAACATAACACAATTGTTCTTACAAGCATCTTCATTTTCAAGCCATGTTTAAAGCTGTTGTATTCATTCTTTTAGC
Organism: Mormoops blainvillei; assembly: GCA_004026545.1. Lineage (NCBI taxonomy): Eukaryota > Metazoa > Chordata > Mammalia > Chiroptera > Mormoopidae > Mormoops > Mormoops blainvillei. The sequence goes on along the minus strand of PVJD01017672.1, from coordinate 13,487 downwards.
AATTCATGAATTCAGCAGTTAATAATATACCAATATTGGTTTATTAATTGTAGCAAATGCACCATTGCGAATGTAAGATACTAATAACAGAGCTGAGTATGGGGTATAAGGGAATTCTCTGTACTACCTTCTGTGAATCAAAAACTTTTGAAAAACAAAGTTTATTTAAAAAAAAACAAACACACCTTTGAGATAGCCTCAACCCCTTACTTTATCTGACCCTCCATCTCCAATCCTTTAACAAATCCTTAATCAGTATTTGTGTACACACACACACACACACACACACACACACACACACCCGCTCTACTGTTACTGTCGCAGCCCTGACTTTACCATCTCCCACTTGGAAGTATCCACTAGCTTCCTGAGGGCCCGCCCTGCTCCCACTCCTGCCTGTAACGTACTTTCTCACAGGCCTTTACCGTGGTCTACAAGCTGCACAGGGCCCCACCCTGGGCGCCTCCAGCCGGTATTTCCCACCACCCTTCCCCCACTCACTCTGTCCCACGGGGCTGCCCCCTTGCTGACTCTCAGGTGCACTCGGCCCACTCGCGCTTCGGACTTGCCCCCTCCTCCTGAATGCTGGTTTGCTTCCTCAGGTCATTTCAGTCCTAGAGAGGCCTTCCCTAGACACCTGCTTTCTGTTTCTCTTTTTTAAAACAATTTTTTATGTTTCTTCATAACACTTAGCACTTCTTAACATTACCATATATCTATTTGTTTACTAGTCACCTCACACTGAATGTAAGTGCCTATGAGCTCAAGGGCAACTTTTCGTTTTGTTCAACATCATATCCCTAGTGATCCCAGGTACTTCGTAGGCACCCAACTAACATTTAAGTGAACGAACAAATAAATGAGTGTATTAAGGGCCATAAAGGCAATGCTGCAGAGTGCTGTTACCATTCTTTTCAAAAAGCTCATGATTTCAATTCCATCAAATCAAAAATATTTTTGCAGAGACATTTTGGTTCTTAATTTCCTTTCTGTATGTCAAGTGTATTCTACTTAGTGTGGGTCAGTTTGACCTGGCCTGAGCAATGCGATCTGAAATGGAAGCTAAGGTTCCTTCCATAATTTGTAAGCCTAGGCATGTGCCATTGTCTTGGTGTATGTGGAGACTGAATGTGGGAGGTGGGGCGGGTAGGGCGGGGGAAGTAATGGGGGTAAATGGGGACAACTGTAATTGAACAACAATAAAAAATCCTCATAAAAAATAAAAATAAGAGAAAGACATGAACCAGCATATAGTCAAGAATTCACCCTCCAGCTTGCTAGAGTCACTGTGTGTTACCTGCCATCACCCCCACCACCTCCATCTTTCTGCACTCTCCCCCTGCCCCACTACCTCAGATGGAAAGGGTTCCAACTGTTGGCATATTGCTTTTAAAGACTTCCAACCCCACGTGTACATTCCCTACTTATAGACGAGAGAAAGGATCTATTCTTTCTCTGTTTTTGTAGATTCGAGAAACCCTCTACTCTGCGTGCCTCTCTCTAATCTTTCTCCAAAACTTGACTTCCAGTTTTTGCCAACCTAGAAAGCTCACCATCTTCTCAATTCAGTCAGGTAAGAAATAAATTCATCACTTTGTCCATAAAACTATTTTCATGTTTTGCCTTTTCAATTTCATTACTACCCTTATTTTTATCCAGTAATCAGAAAAAGTATTTGATAGCTCTCCCTCCTTCGCCAACCATATTCATCAAGCCCCCAAATCTGTTCAAGCTCTTTATTGCCTTGTATACCACAGTAAAATTCTGTAAGAAAGTACCTTAGAAGCAGGAGTGGAAGGAATTGGGCCCTTAAAAAGATTTCCAAATGAGAGATGATCATGTCCAGCTAAGGCTGTAGCAACCACACAGATGAGACTTGGTAAAATATGGGCCATGCCTAAGTCAGGAGTTTGCTCTTTTCAGAGGCTGGATTCTACAAGCACAGCTCTCTGCTGCTTAGTAAGCATAAATTCAGATTTTTATTTCAGATGCTATACTTTTTAAAAGCTTGATTTGATTCTTTTTTTCTGAAGGTATTATATGAACAAAACTCAAAGGTACAGAAAAGTGTGTAGGGACAACTTTCTTTCATAAGGCTATTCTCCTTATCAGAGACAACTATGGCTCTGTATCTCACAAGTATATAGACATGTTCTTTTCATGTGTTTTTTCATAACTAGAAAATACCCAAGATATGCTATATTATATCTTAGTGCTCCGTGTGCATGTAAAATACTGCATGCACACACACACACACACACACACACACACACACGGGCGCTCATCCCATGTCACTGCATTTGCACCACTTCACTTATAAAGAGCTACATATGTTTCCATTGAATGGATTGCGTTGCCGATAATTTCTTTAACTTGTGCCAATTCCAGAACATTTACTGTAGTTCATTCCAACCTTTTGCTAATATCAGCAATGCTATATTGCTTCTACTAAGATAGGTGCTATTTTACACACGTATAAACATATCTGTAGAATAAACCACCTAAAGTAGAGTTACTTGATCAAATGTTATGTGTCTTTGGAATTTTAATAGATAATGTGGAATTGCTCTCCAACGAGGATGTATCAGTCTGTACTCTCAACAGTGACGTATGAGGCCTGCTTCTCTACTTCTTTTCCAACTAGTTTCTTACCAAATATTTGAATCTTTGCTAGTTTACAGGTTGAAAAGGTACCTTTGCATTTATGTTTTGAAGATTGAGATTGAGCATTTTATGTAAAAGCCTTTTGTATTTCTTTCTTTTACATTATACTATTGATTTTTAAACAGTTTGTAGAAAGTCTGATGCAATAAAGAAAATAGACCTATATATGTGATATACATATTACAAACACTTTGCCTTCTTGATAATTGGATTTTGCCTCTGTGCGTGTATTTTTTGGCATGCAGAAATTTTTGATCCTTCTAGAGGAAAATTTATTAGATCTTTGCAATCATTTCCTCTGTATTAAAACTCAGTTGACATTTTATTAAGATCCTTTTAAATAGATTGCATTAGAGAGAACTGACATCTTTATAATACTATACTTTCTTATCCAAAACTCTTTTTATGTGCCTTGATAACATTTGATTATTTCAAAAGATAGACCTTAAATATTTTTAAGTATATTTTATTGATTATGCTTTCACAGTTGTCCCATTTTTCTCTCCCCTTTTTCCCCCTCTGCCCTGTACCCCATCTTCCCTCCAGCATTCTCCCACCCCTTAAGTTCATGTCCATGGGTCGTACATATTAAGTTCTTTGGCTTCTCCATTTCCTATACTATTCTTAACCTCCCCCTGTCTATTTTGTACTTATCAATTGCACTTCTTATACCCTGTACCTTTTCCCCCATTCTTCCTCCCCCCAACCCTGCCACTGATAACTCTCCATGTGATCTCCATTTCTGTGATTCTGTTCCTGTTCTAGTTGTTTGCTTAGTTTGTTTTCATTTTTAGGTTTAGTTGTTGATAGTTGTGAGTTTGTTGTCATTTTACTGTTCACAGTTTTGATCTTCTTTTTCTTAGATAAGTCCCTTTAACATTTCATATAATAAGGGTTTGGGGATGATAAACTCCTTTAACTTGACCTTATCTGGGAAGCACTTTATCTGCCCTTCCATTCTAAATGATAGCTTTGCTGGATAGAGTAATCTTGGATGTAGGTCTCTGCCTTTCATGACTTTGAATACTTCTTTCCAGCCCCTTCTTGCCTATAAGGTTCTTTTTGAGAAATCAGCTGATAGTCTTATGAGAACTCCTTTGTAGGTAACTGTCCCCTTTTCTCTTGCTGCTCTTAAGATTCTCTCCTTATCTTTAGTCTCAGGTAATTTAATTATGATGTGCCTTGGTGTGTTGCTCTTTGGGTTCAACTTCTTTGGGATTCTCTGAGCTTCCTGAACTTGTATGTCTATTTCCTCACCAGGCTGGTGAAGTTTTCTTTCATTATTTTTTCAAATAAGTTTTCAATTTCTTGCTCTTCCTCTCCTCTTTCTGGAACCCTTATGATTTGGATGTTGGAAAGTTTAAAGTTGTCCCAGAGGTTCCTAAACATCTCCTTGTTTTTTCTGAATTCTTGTTTCTTCATTCTGTTCAGGTTGAATGTTTATTTCTTCCTTTTTTTCCAAATCATTGTTTTGAGTTCCAATTTCCTTCCCTTCACTGTTTTTTCCCTGTATATTTTTCTTTATTTCACTTTATATAGCCTTCAGTTCTTCCTTTATTTTTCAGCTGTACTCAATCATTTCTGTGAGCATCCCAATTGCCAGTGTTTTGAACTCTGTATCTGATGGGTTGGCTATCTCTTTGTCACTTAGTTCTTTTTCTGGAGTTTTGATCTGTTCTTTCATTTGGGCCATATTTCTTTGTCTCGGCGCACCTGTTACACTGTAAGGGGCAAAACCTTAGGTATTTGCCAAGGTGAGGCAAGCCACTTCTCTGTGTTGTGGGTGCCATATGTGGGGGAGGGGTCAGAGAGGGAACGATGCCGCTTTTTCAGCTCTCGCACCCCTTTCAGTCACTTCTCTCACTTCCCACAACCAGATTGCACCCTTCTAGTGCTGATTCCTGGGTAGGTGGGTTTGTGTATGTTCTAGTACCCTGTGGGACCCTCTAATGGACTCTCCTGTGAGACTGGCCCTTTCTCCCACAGCCACAACCTCCACGGTTTTTACAACCAGAGGTGTTGAAACTTTCTTTTCTTGGTGCTGGAACCCTGGGTTGCATGGTCTGTCTCTCTCCCCAGTTGTTCCTCCCAGTTTATCTGCATGTGAATATGAGACTGCCTGGTCTACCAGCTGCTGCTTTGCCATGCGTCCTCTGTACCCCTCCTACCAGTCTGGATGAATGTTTCTTCTTTAATTCCTTGGTTGTCGAACTTCCATACAGTTCATTTTTCTGGTAGTTTTGGTTGTTTTTTGTTTTTAAATTGGTTGTTATCTTTCTTTTGGTTTTGTGAGGAAGCAAAGCATGTCTATCAACACCTCCATCTTGGCCAGAAGCCCCAGACCTTAAATATTTATTCATAAGTTTTTCTTAGGTCGATAGAGTTTTTTCTTGTATTGCATTTTGTAACTTATTGCTTTTGTGTAGGAAAGCTCTTTATTTCAACATACTAATTCTGTAACCAGTCACCTTATGGAATTGGCTTATTGCCAATAGCCAATGAATTGATTTGTTTTTATTTATTCATCCTTCATAATATGTACACTTACTTATTTTTATCATATAATTTTCTTAAATTGACTAAGGTTTTTTTGTGTGTGTCCTAAAATATGGCCAGAAACTCCATTGTCTTATGGGTATGTGAAATGAACATCAAGTCATGGCACTTAATTCCATGCAAAGCAATTATACCTACCTAGTACTTACATTATTTATGTATTCCATTGACAAATACTTCTTATTTACTTGCTATGCCCTGAACTGAGATATGAAAATTAAAATCTCCAATAACAAATGTGTTATTTCCCCTTGTGTTTCCTGTAAATTTTGCTCTAATTATATGGATACAAGGTGATTTGATTCATAGGTATCCATAATGATGAGATCACCAAAGAGGATTGCACCCTTTATCATTGGTTTCACGTTTGTCTGGCATGCCTTTGCTTGTCCTTTAATTTTTAATTTTTATGAGTTGTTTTTGTTTTAGATGTATCTATTGAATTTGAAAGTATAATTAAATTTTGCTTTATGATTCACTTTGAGATTTTTTTTCTTCCACTGAGGAGTTATCAACTTTTATTTATATGACATGTATGTTTAGTTTTCATCTGATATATTTCATATTATGTTTTCTGTTATACTGATTTTTTCTTTTTTATAATCTTGTATTACATTGTCTATAATGTTTAGTGTGTGTGTATTATCTGATAATCTATGGTTTATGGTTTTGTTCTAATGATTACCTTTATAATTATGACTTTATGAAGTATATTTAACCCTCTATATATCATCTACTGGCTTCTGGCTGTGAGTGAGGATAAAAATAGCATATGCTCTTGGTCTTTCCTAACTGTTACCATCCCCTTTTAGTTGATTATATATTTTTGGTAGGACCTAACAGGTAGATAGCTAATTATTGTTTTAATTTGCAATTCCCTAATAATATGATGCTGAGCATCTTTTTATATGCTTATTTCCTATCTGTATGTTTTCTTTGGTAATGTGTCTGAACCTTTTGGCACTTTTTTAAAAATCAGGTTGTTTTCTCATTCTTGAATTTTAAGGGCTAAATTTTGAAGACGTAGATTGTGTCTTTCAAAGAATTATTCCATTCCTCTGGGTTATCAAGGTCATGGGCATAGAGTTGTTCCTAATATTTGTTTGTCATCCTTTTAATATTTATGAAATTGTGGTGATGGTTCTATTTCATTTCTGATGCTAGTAATTTGAATTTCCTCTCTTTTATTCTCAGTTGGCCTTGGTAGAAGATTATCATTTTATTGGTCTTTCTAAAGGACCACTTTTGGTGTCATTGATTTCCTCTATTATTTTGTTTTCAATTTCATTGACTTCTGTCCTGATTTTTATTATTCTTATTTTCATTTAGTTCAAAATATTTTTAAAAGATTTTATTTATTTATTTTCCATGAGGAGAAGGGAGGGAGACAGAGAGGGAAAGAAACATCAATGTGTTAGGGAAACACTGATTGGTTGCCTCTTGTTTGCCCCTAGAAGGGAACTATCCCGCAACCCATGTATGTGCCCTGACAGGAATTGAATCATCAGCGTTTCGGTTTACAGGCCAGTGCTCAGTCCACAAAGCCACACCAGCAAGGGATAGTTCAAAATATTTTAAATTATCTCTTAAGATTTCTTTGGCCTTGTGTTACATAGAAGTATGTTACATAATCTCAAGCATTTTGGGTTTTTCCAGCTTTCTTCTGTTACTTATTTCTACTTTAATTTCACTGTGATCTGAGAGCATGCTTTTTATGATTTGTATTCTTTTAAATTTGTTAAGGTGTGTTTTATGGACCACAATGTGGTCTATTTTGGTAAATGTTCCAGGTGAACTCTAGAAAAATATCTATTCTGCTGTTGTTGAAGTGTTCTATAAATGTCAATTAGATTCAGCTGATTGATGGTGCCGTTCAGTGCAACTAGATCTTTATTGATTTTCTGCCTGCTGGATCTGCCAATTACTGATAGAGGGATACTGAAGTTGCTAATTATAATAGTAGATACATTTCTTTCTCCTTGCAGTTCTATCAGTGTTTGCCTTACTTCTTTTGATGCTCTGTTGTTAACTGCACACACAATAAGGACTGTCATGCCTTCCTGGAGAAATGACTCATTTATCATTATGTAATGTCGCACTATATCTCTGATAATTGTCCTGGCTCCGAAGTCTGCTCTCAGTGAAATTCATATAGTTACTCCCACTTTCTTTTGTTTAGTGTTAGCACAGTATATCTTTCTTCATCCATTTACTTCTAATCTATATGTGTCTTTATATTTATAGATTTCATGTAGACAGCATAGAGCTGTGTCTTGTTTTTATTCACCGATAGTCTGTCTTTTAAGTGGTGCATTTAGATCACTGATGTTTAAAATGATTATTAAGATAGCGGAATTAACATCTACCATATATTTTTTTTTACTGCTCTTTATTGCCCTGTTCTTTGTTTCTTTTTTGTCTTCCACTATTTTTCTGCCTTCCGTGACTTTAACTGACCATCTGTATGATTCAGTTTTCTCTCTCTTCTTAGTATATAAATTACACTTAAAATATTTTTGTAATGTTTGCCCTAGAGTTAGCAATATACATTTACAACGAATTGAAGTTCACATTCAAATAACACTATACCACCTCACAATAGCAAAGTATTCTCAACCCCTCCATCCCTTATAATACAACTGTTATTCATTTCACTTATCCATACGCTATAGTCACTGAATACATTGTTATTATTTTGAACCACTATCTGTTAGATAAATTAAGAATAAGAAAAAATAAAATATTTTATTTTACCTTTATTTATTCCTTCTCTAATGCTCGCTCTTTCTCTATGTAGATCAGAGTTTCTAACCTATATCATTTCTTTCTTTCTGAAGAACTTCTTTAAACACTTCTTGCTAGGTAAGTCCACGGGTAGGAAATTCCTTTGGTTTCTGTTTCCTGAGAAAGTTTTTACTTCTCCTTCACTTTTGAAGAATACTTTCACTGGGTACAGGATTCTGCACTGGTGGGTCTTTTCTTTCAATGCTTTAGCAACTTCACACCAGTCTGTTAATACACATGATATCAGGCTATCTTGAATATGTGCAGTTCTTATTTTTCTGTCTTGATTCCTACTAATAAATATTTTGTGAACTAACATGATCGCAGGAGCATTCTACTTCATGATTTGAACATAAGCACAATTTATATTCGTGGTACACTTATTATTTCCTAAGTGCTGATCTGAGCATTTTACCTAGATTATATTCCTTTCACAACAGCCCTCTGAAGTAGGTAGGTATTATTATTGTCCCCATTTTCCAGTACCTGAGACACAATGAGAGCAATAAGCTTACCAGGATACAGAGCACGTATTGCCGGGACCAGGCTTCGCCCAAGCCCTCTGAGCCCAGACTCCTCTCCTCATCTCTTGGTGTGACCAAATTATTGATGGAAGAAGCATTAATGGCCACTAGTTTACCCATTATAAAATACCATTTTTCCACTGCCTCTTGGTTACATAGAATTTATTATAGTTGAGACATTAGAGTTGATGTCTCTATTTACTAGACCATAAATTCCACAAGCCCAGGGGCTTTGTTTTATTTATTGTTGTAGCTCAAGGGTGTGGGTACTCAATAAATATATATTGGTTTGAAATAAATGAGATCATGAAAGTTCACTAATAATTACATACTTTACAAGAACATTAAAAGAAACGTTGAACTCATTTGTTAATAAAATGTATGTAAAATAAACAATCTAAGAGAATTTAGAAACATAAAAGTGTTTTTTAAAAATAAATATTCAAGCCCTGGCTGGTGTGGTTCAGGGGAGTGAGTGCCATCATGAAAACCAAAGGGTCACAGGTTTGATTCCCACATGCCCGGGACACATGCCTGGGTTGTGGGCCAGGTCCCCAGTTGGCGGGGTGTGAGAGGCAACTAACTACACAATGATGTTTTTCTCCCTCTTTCTCCCTCCTTTCCCCCCTCTGTAAAAATAAATAAAATCTTTTTAAAAATAAAAATAAATATTCATCATCATATACACATTGAGAAGACTTTGTCCTCTTATCATGAGTAGGTTTGTTACAAATCTCAAACACAAAATGACAGATTGGACTAAATAGCACCTAGAGTCTGATTGTGTGCTACCTAAACTCTAACGATAACATCATAAATCTCCTAGAAGAAAACATAGGCAATAAACTTTTTGATATTAGTCTTAGCATTTTTTTTTGGATATGTCTTCTCAGGCAAGGGAAACAAAAATTAATAAATAAATGGGACAACATCAAACTAAAAAGTTCTTGCACAGCAAAGGAAACCATCAACAAAACCAAAAGACAAGCTACTAATGGGAAAAGACATTCACCAACAATACATCTGTTAAGTTAATATTCAAAATATACGAGGAACTCATACAACTTAACGCACAAAAAATAATTTGATTTAAAAATGTGTAGGAGACCTGAATAGACATTTCTCCAAAGAGGATGTACAGATGGCCAATAGATGTATGAAAAGATTCCCAATATCATTAACCATCAGGGAAATGCTAATCAAAACTATAATAAGACATTGCCTCACACCTGTCAGAATGGCTATCATCAGTAAATCCACAAAAACCAAATGTTGGTCAGGATGTGAAGAAAAAGGAACCCTTGTGCACTGTTGGTGGGTAAATAGTGTAGCCAGTATGGAAAAAAGTATAGCGTTTCCTCAAAAGATTAAAAATAGAACTGCCATTTGACCCAGCAATACTACTTCTGGATATTTATCTGGAAAAATCCAAAACTCTAATTTAAAAAGACATACGCACTCCTATGTTTGTTGCGGCGTTATTTACAGTAGCCAACAGATGGAAGCAACCTAAGGGTCCATCGATAGATTTGTGGGTAAAGAAGATGCGGTGCATATACACAATGGGATATGAGCGTTACTCAACCATGAAAAGAATGAAATCTTACCATTTGCGACAACACGGGTAGATCTAGAGAGTATTACGCTAAGTGAAATAAGTCATACAGAGAAAGACAAATATCATCTGATTTCACTTAATGTGGGATCTAAAATACAAAGTAAACAAAAAAGAAACAAATACATAGTTACAGAGAACAAACTGATGGTTGTCAGAGGGGGGAGGGAGTTGGAGGATGAGTAAAAAGGCAAAGGGATTAAGTACAAATTGCCAGTTTTTAAAAAAGTCATAGGGATGTAAAGCACAGCATAGGGAATACAGTCAATATGCATGGGTACTAGACTTATTGGGGTGATCACTTTGTAAGTTATTTAAATACCTAATCAATATGTTGTACACCTAGAACTAATATACTATTGTATGTCAACTGTAATTGAAGGTTTTTTAATTAAATAAAAATAAATTCAAATTTAATCTCTCAGTTTGAAAGTATCTTTGTGTCATTTCTGCAAATGCCCACTAGGGGGCGAGACAATACATCCCTCATCAGTAACCAGGTGAAAAGGATAGACTATTACCGCAGAAACATCTTAATCACCAGGAACGCTCCACTTAAAAGTGAAGCAGCAATCGGAATAGTTCCGAGAATTTTAAAATGTCTTTGTATGACATTTATTCCTTAAATGAAGTTGTCTTGTTTCTGGGAATTTTCTCTTTGGGCCAGTAGAGGGAGCGCAAAGCTTAAAAATTTTTTCTCTTTCTGCGTTTTCAAAACTTGGTTACCATTGCTGACTTTTCATCTTTAAGACTGGATTTTCCTAGTTTTGGTTTGTTTTGTTTTGTTTTTAGATCAATTGAAATGCAGGAAATTTGCCTTCATTTGTCTGCCTGGTTAAAAACAAAAAATTGCTTTTAATGAGTTATTTATTGTAATAATATGAAAATATTGTATTAACAAATGGTATTTAGAGAGTAATTTGCTTGTTTTTAACCATGCAAAGGATAAGAAATTACTTTCAAGATCCTCAAAAGTTAAACTGAAAGAATAGTGAACTGTTTTTCTAAAAAGGCACAAAGACCGTACATGATCTAAAATAATATAAAATCTATAAGCAACATCCTATTGGCATCTAGTAAAGGTAAACATTTTTACTCTATACAGGCATTTTTTTTACACATGTATTTGGGGGACAAAAAGCCTCAAAACGTCTTCTGCGGCACTGCCGCGATACCATTCCAGGGAGGCCTGCTGAGCTGCTTCCACAATTGATCTCCGGTGACATACACTCTTTCTCCTTGGAGACTTCCTGACTGGAGTTTAGCACTCTCTACTCACCATCCCCTCCGGCAGTGTTTGCAGGAAGGTCCTGTTTCCCTAGCTCTGACCCAGTCCTCATGTGTAGGCCCTTAAAGGAACAATGACCGCTTGAAGGGATAACGCTTCCTTTCCTTCTCTCAAAGTCAGCGGACGTTCCAGGCTCCTGATCAGATGTGACTTCTTCTCCCTCTAATTCTCTCGTCTTTTTCTTTTGTTTTCTTTTGTTTTGTTTTGTTTTTTTCTCGAACCCCTTGGTATTGATGTGTCCCAGGAGCCGCTTCCTGCTCCTTTGCTCTGCTTTCATGACACCCAGCTCTCTTGCGCCGTTTCCCAACACTACCCGGATTCCAGAGACAACAGATTTGTACTTACCGCTCAGACTTCTTTCTCTAGATCTAGATCCCGAGATGACTCCCTCCCCAACGTGCCCTCTGGATGGTCTCACACTCCCCGGCATTCCTCTGCACACGGCACTTTTGCTTCCTCCTCTCAGACTTACGCCCCGAGAATCCACCCCTCTGTGTTCATGCCAACGCAAGGCCTGATTGCTCAATTGGAGCGCGGCAGAAGACGTTTTGAGGCTTTTTGTCCCCCAAATACACATGTATTAAATTTCCCTTCAAATTAGATTTTAGATGCACAAGTTCTGATACATGGGGATTTTCTTTGTAATTCTTTCTAATTATTTTCTAATTTCATTATTCATCTCTGACCCATGACTCACTTAGAATTGTTTTACATTTTTCAACATACAAAGATTTTTATCTTTTTATTGATTGATTTCTAATTTTATTGCAATATAAAATTTAAAAGAACGTTGTCTGTATCACGCCAGTTCTTCGATACGTGTGGGGACTTGCATTGGGTGTTTTTCTTTTATGGGTTTAAATTGTCTGTGCAGGTGGCATATGTGTGTGTGAAACAAGATGTTAACTGTGAGTTTTTGTCGTCACACTGTTTCAGCAGAAGTTGTAAAACTCGTCAATGCACATCTTTGTCAGCCATTCTAAGGGAATGAATGTGAGACAGGTTTTATAACGCTTAGATCCTCATTCACTGCAAGGTTGCATGAGACCAGCCTAGGGAATCAGTTATGTGTTGATAAGAAGTCAGAAAGGGAATGCTTCTTTAGAAACTTTTTGTGGTGCTAATGCTGCTCTCATTTTAATCAAGGAGCATATTTCAAAAGAACCAATCAGAGCTAAACAGTGCTCCCTAGTGCGAGCACTCGTGCATGCGTGCCTGGGTGCATGCGTGTGTGTATAAATTTAACTCCTAAAATTCTATGTGTATGTGCTTGGATAGATAGATAGATAGACAGATAAACAGACAGACAGGCAGACAGAATATCTATCTATATATCTGGATAAGGTTTTTACTACCTAAAAATAACGGGAAGAACTGAATTTGTCAAAATTATATTCAGGAGCAAAGTCCTTAGACGTTGAAAGATAAGCTGGGTTCTCCCTGCATTTTACAATAGCAAGCTTGATAGTTCAATGAATCACATATAAAGACACAAAAATATACATCTACATCTTTGTCCATACCTGTACCTATATATTATATACACACATATACACTCACACTCACACACATTTTAGCCCAAGATAGTCAATTAGATTTTAAATGCAGCTTATACTTCTCTGAAATGTTTGACGTTTTCCTCTTTTCCTTGAAATTCTTTCAATTTTTCTTTAAATAGTTTGAGGCTACAATTAGGCCAGCATGAATTCAGAATTATGGCTTTTAGGTAAATTATTTTAACCATATGTAAGAATTAGTTGCCCCTAAGTCTTTTGCCTTACAATCTATTTGGTTTGACATGACAACTTTCTTTTGGTTATGTTTGCTTGTACACCTTTTGCCATCTTTGAAGTTTCGATCTTCCTGTATCATTACGTTTAAAGTATTGAATGCCTCTTTTAAATAGCACAGAACTGAATTTTGTTATTTTATGCAGTATGAGACTCTGACTTTTACCTGACAACTTTAATCCATTTTATTATTTTTATTCGTATTTTAGATTTATTTCTATTAACACTTCTGTGCTTTTGTTTTGATTTTCCTAGGCTTTTTTCCT
>PVJD01017671.1:0-16822 GCA_004026545.1 Mormoops blainvillei | reverse complement strand
CCTCTGTACCCAGTGGGAATCACCACCCTTTGGCAGTAATATGAATCAACCAGAAAAGACCTGCGCAGGGCATCTTTGGTGTCCCTCCACAGAGAACGAGGACAGATTTCTCCTCTGGTGGGCACAGTGGTTCCAAGCTCTGCTAAGTTTTCTCAGCAACTGGGGGACAGGGCACATGCCCCCTACCCTTTCCCCCCAATCACCAGCCTTCCTGGAGAATCAGGGGAATCAGAGGCAGTGCCACCTGGGAGGCTGGAATGAGGGCTGCACAGGGAGCCCGAGTCCTGTGACCACCTCTGGCGTCCTGCATCCAAACTCTAGGAGTTGCCCCCTCTCCAGGCAATTGTACATGGAAAACCTTCCCCACCCTACATCCAGAATAGTTTAGGGGGGGACAGGGGTGCAGTGGAAGGGCCTTGGAAACTGTACAGTGCTTTAATAAAGCTATTGGCTGTCAAACCACTGTTACCATTGAGTGAGAAGGTGTACACTCTGCTCAGCAGAGGAGCTGAAAATGGAACCTAGGCAAATCTCTCTAAGCCTGCAGCCCTGCTCTTCCCTTTCCTTCTCCGAATGCCTGAAAGTGCTCAGTGCACAGTCCATCTTCCCAGGGACACACCCAGACAGGCACACTATTCTGAAAGTTCACACAACCTGAAACCTGAGTCTCCAGGAGGTTGGAGAGACAAGCAGAACTCTTAGCAGCAGCAATGTAAGGAACTTTCTAAGCAGTGACACTGAATGAATGCTACCAGAAGCTCACTGGGAAGCAGTAAAATTGAAGTCATTTGGGTAAAAACCAAAATGAAAAAACAAAACTCATAACCCACACTGAGCCTCTAACAACTGCTGAGAGGAAGTTCCTAGCAATCAACTGTCCCTTCAGCTGTTTCAGGAGCATGTGGGTCACAGATTCTGGCCGAGTTGATGAGGGACTGAGAGCCTTTCAGAAATCACAAGGTGTCATTTTTTCCCTCTCCAAATGAAACGGTCCCAGGAAACAAATGCCTGGAGTATTTCCTTTTGTCTCAGGAACAAGGAGACTACCGAGATCTGTTTCCAGGGTCCAACCAAGACTGGCATTGCTTTTCGTCTCTCAAAATCTGGGGTTCCCTATGGTCATGTCCTGCCCATATTGTCCTCATAGATAGCAGCACCCTGAGGGGCACCTGAGGCCAAGTCACAGGGGTCACTCACTTGTCCAAGATGAAGTAGAGGTCATTTGAGCTCAGGCAGGATTTCTCATCTTTTGTATGTTTCCCCTCCCACCAGGAACCTAGGTTGCGGCTGTGGTGGAAGTGTCCCCCATCTTGGCTGAGTTGGCTGTGGAGGCTTCTCCAGTTAAGGCTGAGGTGGCGGAAGTCTCTGGATCCTGGGACTCTGTGCAGGAAGCTCTTCTTGCTCATCAGAGAAGGCAGCAGCATCAGGAGCAGGAACAGTGTAGGACCTGGCACCCTGGAGCCACCAGTTCCCATTTCATTGGCCGCCCCTATGACCCCACAGGATGCCAGGCCACCTTAGGTTGCCTCTTTAGCTGCCTCTGCCTGTGCTGAGGGGCCTTAGCCCCTCAGCTGTTTTACCAAGTTACCCTGTTAGCCTTCTTTAGGCAGAAGAGGCCAGAATCTAACTTTGGGGCAAGGATCCCCACTACCTGCTAAGCCCTTTCCCAGCCCCATGGAGGCAGAACCACCTGGTATTATGATGGATGTGAAGGTTGGCATGGTGACTTTGTGACCTGTAGTTCTGCTCAGTGACCTGCCTATTGACAACCCCCTGTGGGAGTCCTGGGATCTTTGGAGGGGTATGAAGAGGAGGCCTCCATTTGTCTCTTATCCCAAACCCTCACAGGTGTTCATTAACATTCTCAAGAAGCCCTACCTTTTTGTAAACTGAAAGAAGGCAGCTGAGGTGAATTAGGTGAGAACATCACTGTGGGTGAGGAGGTCAAGGAAGTGGGAGACTAGAGTGAGTATTGTAATGGTCCTCTGTGTGGACACTAAAATCACCCAGGGGATAGAAGAGGTCCAGAAGGAGAAGGTCGTGCAAGGGTGCCAAGGACTTTGTGTACGAGGGGCCTTTGTGTTACCTAATGTCGTGACAAAAGCTGCCTCAATCTCAATGACAAGTAGCAAATCATTATGCCCACAGGTTCTGGAGACCAGAAATTCAGGGAGGGCTTAGTGGCGAAGGCTTGTCTCTGCTCCATGGAAAACAAGTTGGGTTGTATAAAGTTTTCAGAAATCTCTTAACTAGTTTATTTTTTATTTATTTCCTTGCTTTCGTAAGCACAAAAGAAGCACTTCTCTAATAAGTATAAAATAGGTCTTCCAATATGCATAACTAAAATTACAAGTGATAGAAGCATTCTGTTGGCACTTGTTACTGCTGTTTTTGGAGTATTAAAAAAATAATAGGTTCTCCCACCCAAGTAAACAAAACAAACAAGCAATTTAAATGTAACCAGAGACATTGAAGTGAAGAACAAACTGATAGTGAACAGAGGGGAGGGGTGAGGGGAAGACGGGGGAAACGGGAAGGGTGGTCAAGGAACATATATGGGGGACTCATGGACAAAGTTAAGGGGGGGTGGGGTCAAGGGTGGGGGAAAGGGAGTGGTGGGGGGGGAAATGGACAAAACTGTACTTGAACAACAATAAAAAATAAAAAATAATAGAATATCTTAAACAAATGATATTTTAGAAATGTTGAAATTTTGATACCAACAGCATAGTAGACTTACTTGGTGTCACATCTTTCCTGACCCTTGTTATTGTCACATTTTTTATATTTACCTGCTGATTACACATCTCACTGTAGACTTAATTTGCATTCCTGTAATTATGGATGAGATTAGTCTCCCGTTCAAGAGAGTTGGGGTCTTCTTTTTTTTTTTCCATTGGTGAAGTGCCTGTTCTTGCCTGGTTTCATTCTCCTATCCAAGTGTTTATCTTTTCCATACTGGTTCCTTAGTGTTTCTGATATATTCGGAATACTAATCCTTAGCGATTGTTGCAAATATTTTCTTCCAGTGTATGGATTGCTTTTCTATTGCCTTTTAAGCAGACTTCTTAATTTTTATGTAGTTAAATTTTTCATTTTTTAAAGCCTTTTAAGATTGGCACTGTTTGTATCATTTTAAGAAAATGATTAAATTTTAAGAAATTTTTCCCTGTTAAATGTTTTGCACATTATATCTGAAATGTCTTTAAGATTTGTCTTTCACCGTAAGTATTTATCTGGAGTAAATTTATAAATGCTTTATGCCAGGGACCTGATTTCATATTTTTTTATGTATAGAGTAATTTGTCACTGCATCATTTGTGACTACGCCATCTTTTTTCTCAATGTTTTGCATGTCACCTCTGTTGCTGTTTCAAGTTCTGTGTGAGTCTGGTTCTGTGCTCTATGTTACAAACTCTTCACTTGAGTTTTGGTTTACGTAGTGTCAGTCCCACAGTATATTAGTTGTTATAGTGAGGACCATTGATTTACAGTTCCTCACTGTCTATCCCTCTTTAGGTAAAGATTGTGCTTCCCTGCCTTATGCATTGTAGGCTTTGACTTGATTCCAGCAATAAAATGGTTATAGAAGTTACATGTGCCACCTCTGTGCAGCACCTTTAAGAATATAGTTATAATTCATTTAGACCCAACAACCTGGTACCTGAGTAACACGATGTGCAGCACTCTCTTGGGGACCTGGGATGGATAGCACTTGTGGGACAATAAGATATATGAGTGGGAAATAGTTTGTGTTTTTAAGCTGATCATGTTTGGGGGCTTGAGTTACCAGAAATCTGATACACACAGGGTATTAGTTACCTAACTAACATCCACAGGATTCTGTAGCAAGCCTTGTTAGGAAAGGTATATCACCCACCTCATTTTCTTATGATAACTGTTGGCTAGTGGTTCCTTCATGTACATTTGAGAATCATCTCATCAAGTCTCCACTCCCCCAAAAGACTCTTAATATTTTATATAGTGACATTAAATATGTTGATATATGTGCAGAAACTTTATATCTGCAATCTGGACTCTCTTATCAGTGAACATGACCATGTCTCCATTTATTTAGGTTTTCATCAGTGGTTTCCATAGAAATTTTCCAATGAAGGTCTGACTTATTTTGTCGAGTGCCTTCCCTAAAAAGGTATATTTTTGCTGTTACAGTAAATGACATGTTAAAAATAATGTTTTAATCTCTTTATTGCTGTCATGAAGAAATGTACTTAATGATTGATACTTCACTCAAATTCTAAACTCTTTTATTCTCAAGTATTATCTGTGCAGTTGTTCGAGTTTCTGTGTAAAGTTAAACAAACAAAAAACCCCCATTGTGCTGACTAGTACTCCAATGAAATTGTGACTGAAGTTGTGATAGAGGCATCATTGATTTTAAAGAGAATACTTCTAACTCATCAACTTTAAGATACATACTTAGTGATAGGACATCAAGAAATGGTGGTGTGAAACTCTTGTACTCTCCCCTTGAAGTGTCAACAATTTGAACAGCTATAATTCAACAAAGGATTCCCTGCTCAATTCCCAAACATATCTGAGAGATCTGCTCCTGGAAACATCTGAAGGTGGGCAAGTGGGGGTGAACTAGGGAGGTGGGAAGGGAGAAGAGCTGAGACAGACTAAAGATGTAGCCCAGACCTTGCTGTCTGGAGCTCATGGATGGCCTCAGCCTGGAGAGGGGAGGAATTAGGTAGCCACTGGCTCTCCCATCATCATCCACCACGTTCCCTCTCAAGGTTTGTCCCCTGAGGCGATCTGAGCACAGTGGAGATGCCCACCTTCCCATGAAACACAGGCCATTTTCCCACTGCTCAGCAGAGATTTGAAAAGTCAGAACAGTGCAAGAAAACTAAAAAAACTTGTGATTCAGTGCCACCTACTGGAAAGCAATAGAAAAGCTTTTTATTAATCTACTAGAGAAGTGCCACCTACATAGATGCCTAGACAAAGAATCTATCAAATACCATGAATAACCAAAGTAACAAGGAAGATCATGAAGAAAATAAAAAGTCTCCAGAAAATAACCTTAGACACGGAAATACATGATTTAAATGGCAGGGAATTCAAGACTGCAGCTCTGAAAAAACTCAGTGAGATGTGGGAAAACACAGATAAGCAGTTTAATGAACTCAGAAACAAAATCAATGAATCAAATGAGTACTTTACAAAAGAGATTGAAACTTTAAAAAAGAAATGAAAATTTCTGGAGATGAACTCAACAAAGATATTAAGAATGAACTTGCGAGCATAGGAAATAGAGCTGGCCAGATGGAGGAAAGAATTAGTAATGTCGAAGATAGAAATCTATAAATGGCACAGGAAAGAAAAAGAGAAACTTCAGCATAAAAAAAGTGAAATAATTCTATGAGAGTTATCTGACTCCATCAGAAAGAGCAATCTAAGAATAATAGACATGCCAGAGAAGGGGAGAGGGAGAAGGGAATGAGGAGTCTATTCAAACAGCTGTTATTGTCTTGCCATTTATTTCTTTTTTAGTTCAATTAGTAATCACTTTATATATTTAGGTACTCCAATGTGGGGTGCATAAAGATTTGCAATTGGTTTATGTTGTTGATGGGGATGTATTGATCTCTTTATCATTAGACAATGACTTTCTTTGTCTCTTGACTATTCTTAAAGTCTATTTTGTTTTAAGTGTAGCTATTGCTTTTGTCTTTTGGTACCATATGTTTCAAATATCTTTTTTCCAATTCCTTTTAAAATTATTATTGTTTATGCTATTACAGTTGTCCCAATTTTTCTCATTTTCTTCCCCTTCACCCAACCTACCCCTCACTTCCACAGTGAGTAGGACTCTTTCAGACAGTCCCACTTCCCTCCTCCCATCTTACTGCTGCCAGTCTGCCTCTGGTCTTATTTTGTTCATTAGTTTATTTTGTTCATTAGATTCCTCTTGTGAGATCATATGGTATTTGTCTTTAACTGGCTGGCTTATTTCACTTAGCATAATATAGAATATACCTCAGTATTCATTAGCTTCAGAACTTGCCAAACCCTGTACTTATTGCACTTTGACGAGAAAAAATGTTTTGGCATTCAGTGCTTGCTTGGGACTCATTGCACTTGTTAGAACTTGTACGTGTCACACCACCACCCCACAAGAGAAAATGCCTTCAATCACTTCAGTCGGTAGTCGTCATTTTCAGCACTTGTCATGAGTTATGGAATGAATTAATGATGAGTGCCCAGTTACCACTGTAGTCTCCAGTTCTATCTATGCTGTCACAAAATGTAGAAATTCCTTCTTTTTTTCTGCTTGAATAGTATTCCATTACTATGGTATGGCATATTTGCAGTTTTTTAACCCACTTATCTACTGATGGATACTTAGGCTGTTTCCAATTCTTGGCTATTGTAAATAGCACTGCTATGAACATAAAGGTGAATAAGTTCTTTGAATTGGTGTTTCAGGATTCTTAGGGTATATTCCCAGCAGTGGAATTACTGGGTCAAAAGGTAGCTCCCTTTTTAATTTTTTGAGGAAATGCCATACTGTTTTCCACAGTGGCTGCACCAGTCTGCATTCCCACCAAAAGTGCACTAGGGTTCTCTTTTCTCCACATCCTGCCAGCACTCATTGTTGATTTATTAATGATGGCCATTTTGACAGGTATGAAGTAATATTTCATTGTGGGTTTAATTTGCATCTCTCTGGTGGCTAGTGAAATTGAGTATTTTTTTTCATATGTCTATGGGCCACCGGTATGTCCTCCTTGGAGAGGTGTCTATTCAGGCCCTTTGCCCATTTTTTAATGGGATTATCTTCCTATTGTTGAGTTGTATGAGTTCTTTATATATTTTGAAGATCAAACCCTTGTGTACCATTGGCAAATATGTTCTCCCATACAGTTAGTTCCCTTTTCATTTTGATGGTGAATTCTTTGACCATGCAGAAGCTTTTTAGTTTGATATAGTCCCATTTGTTTATTTTTTCCCTTACCCTAGGAGATATATCAGAAAAAATATTGCTATGTGATATATCTGAAATTTTACTTTGTTTTCCACTAGAATATTTATGGTATCACAACTTATACTTCAGCCTTTTACCCATTTTGACTTTATTCTGGTTTATGGTGTAAGTTGGTGGTCTTGTTTTATTTTTTATTTTTTTGCATGTACCAACCTACTTCTCTCAACACCAGTTATTGAAGAGACTGTCTTCACTGTATGCTCAAACTCCCTTTGTCATTTTTTAATTGCTCATTTTTAAATTGGATTATTTGTTTTCCTGATGTGGAGTCATGTCAGTTCTTTATGTATTTTGGAGATCAAAACCTTGTCTGAGGTATTATTGGCAAATATATTTTTCCATACAGTTCCTTTTTCATTTTGCTGATGTTTTCTTTAGCTGTGCAGAAGATTTTTAACTAGATGTAGTCCCATATGTTTATTCTTTCCTTTGTATCCCTTGCTCTAGGGGATATATTGATGAAAATATTGCTGCGTGGTATATATGAAATTTTCCTGCCTATGTTTTTCTCTATGACTTTTATGATGTCACACTTATATTTAAGTGTTTTATCCATCTTGAGTTTATTTTTGTGCATGGTATAAATTGGTGATCTAGTTTCATTTTTTTGCATTTGTCTGTCCAGATCTCCCAGCACCTTCTGTTGAAGAGGATATTTTTACTCCATTTTATTCTCCTGCCACTTTGTCCAATATAAATTGACCATAGAGATATAGATTTATTTCTGGGCTCTCTATTCCATTCTATGGATCTATGAGTCTGTTCTTATGCCAGTATTAGATGGTTTCGATTACAGGGGCCTTATAATATAGTTTAATGTCAGGTATTGTGATCCCTCCTACTTTGTTCTTCTTTCTCAAAATTGCTGAAGCTATTCAGGGTCTTTTTAGATTCCATATACATTTTTGGAGTATTTGTTCTACATCTGTGAAATATGCCTTTGGTATGTTAATAAGAATTGTATTGAATCTATAGATTGCTTTGGGTAGTATGGACATTTTAATATTAATTCTTCTAATCCATGAACATGTATATGCTTCCATTTATTTGCATCTTCCTCAATTCCTTTCTTCAGTGTTCTGTAGTCACTATCAGTCTCTGTGTCTTTAAAGCTAAAATAAGTGTGTTGTAGGGAGCATATCCTTGGAGATTACTTTTTTATCCTTTCAGCTGGTCTATGTCTTTTAACTGAAAAATTTATTTTTTTATGTCTTGTTGATAAGGACTTACTATTACCATTTTGTTCACTGTTTTGACTGTTTTATAGATGTGTTGTTCTTTGATTCTCATTTTGCTGTTTCTTTTTTGTCATTTGGTTACTTTTTTAAGGGTATGTTTGGATTATTTTCCCCAATCTTTTTGTGTATCTACTATAAGTTTTTCCTTTGTGATTATCACATATTATATAAAATACCTTATATACAAAACCCTGTTTATGTTGATAACACCTTAACATCCATAATATATATAATCTTTATCCATTTACTTCTCCATCCCTCACATTTCAGGTTATCAATGTTACAATTTTAATAACCTGTCCAATAAGAAATTATTGCAGTTATTTTAAATACATTTTTTAACTTTTAAACTAGCATTCTACATGAACTACATGCTATCATTACAACACAAGAAAATCTGATTTTGAAAGTATACTTATAATAACCATCAAGTTTTGCAAATACATTGTTTTCACAATGTTTATTATGCCTTATTTCTGCTCGATGAACATCCTTTAAAATATCTTGTAATGTAGGTATACTGGTGATAAACTCCCTCAGCTTTTGTTCATTGGGAATGCTTTTATCTCTCCTTCATTTCTGAAGAACAGCTTTGTTGCTTATAATATTCATGGTTAACAAAGTTTTTAAAAACAAATCTTTCCTTAAAGATTTTATTTATTTATTTTTAGAGATGGGCAGGGAGGGAGAAAGAGAAGGAAACATGATGTGCAAAAGAAACATCAATCGGTTGCCCCTCACACACCCTCAACCGGGGACCTGGTCCAAAACCCAGGCATGTGCCTAGACCCAGAATTGAACTGATGACCTTTTAGTTCACAGGCCAATGCTCAATCCACTGAGTCATACTAGCCAGGACATTTTTTTAAATGTTTAAATATATAATCACTTTATCTCCTAGCCTTTAAAGTTTCTCTTGGGCAAAGTAACCTTTATCTTATGAAGCTACTCTGTATGTGATGCCTTTCTTTTCATGCTATCAAAATATTCCTGTTTTGATTGCTTATAATGTGTCTCAATGTAGAACTTACAGGTGCCAGTTTTCTGAGACCCTTTGAACCTCATGAATCTGGATATCCTTTTCTCTCTCCACATTGGGTAACTTCTCAATCTAAATTGTTTAAAAATAATTTTCCTTTTTCTTTCCACTCTCATGCTGAGATTTTTATAATTCATATATTACTTCTATTCATGCTGTTTCTTAATTCATAGTCTTTCTTCACTTTTTTTTTCTCTGACAGGGTAATTTCAAATGACCGGTGTTTTGGTTCACTCTTCCATTTGCTTGGTTTGCTGCATAAGTTCTCTATTGTAGTCTTCAGTACGGGCACTGCATCCTTTAGTTCTAGTTTTCCATTGACTTTTTTGAAGTCTTCTTTGTCAAACTTCTCATTTTGTTCATGCATTTTTTTCTTAACTTTGTTTAGTGGTGTGTCTCTCTTGTTATGGCTGATTCTTCAGGAACACTTCTGGTTTCTTTGTGAGAAAATTCATAGATAACCACTACTTTAGGATCACTTTTGGAAATTTATCAGAGTCCTTTGGTCATGTCATGTTTATCTGATTCTTGTGATATCTGACTTGTTTTGTTGATGTGTGTGTATTTGAGTAAATGGTCTCTTCTTTCCAAATTTACAGGTTTTATTTAGCAGACATAGTCCTTCACTAGTCAGTTTAGGTTAGGATTCTGGACAGCACACTATTTACTTGTGTAACTAGAGCTTGTTACTCTATGAGTGAGGCCATTCCCCAAGCTCTGAAGTCAGTGGGTGTCACTGGATGGGAACATTTAGATACCACTTCCTTCTTGGTTCCATACCCACGTGTGGCTGTAGAATGGGATCTGTAGTTGTCTTGATTCTTTGGTGGTGCTTCCTAGGTCTCTAGTTAGTCATAGGTGGAGCCATGTAACCATTTTCCTACGTAGACAGAACAGCAAACCAGGCTCAAAAGCTGTCATAGTTCATTGACCAGGGATCTAAATGAGGCAGAACTGTTCACCAAGTTCCCTGGCCATACAGGGCCACTACCTAGGCTCTGCTGATGGAAAGATTTGCTGGCTTAGTCTCTGCTCGGGTGCCACTGTATGCAGGGCACTAGGATGGGCTATGCAGCTCACCAGGTGTTCTAGTTAGGCATTCAGGTTAAGGAAAACTGGTGGTATATTCACCAGGAGATGGGGATAGAAATTTGCTTTTCTGCCTGAGTGAGGGGAAATAATGAGGCTGTGAGGCTTGCATAGCTTGTTGGTTGGGACCAGAGCCAGGAGGAATCACCCAGTAAGCTCTCTGACCAGATAAAACCAGTGGCTTGGCTCTGCGGATATACAGAATCACTGGCTGGAATTCTACTCAGGGACCAGAGGGACCAGTGAGAGGAGGACAAGATCTACCAATATCTCAGCGCTGCTTGCTAGAAAGCCTGCCGGCTTTCTCCACCCCAATGAAATTCCACTCTGAAGCTCTGCAGCTTTCTCACATGATCCCAGTCAGGAGAGACCTGATGTGCCACCTGCTGGGAAGCATCCCCTAATGCTGGGGAAAGCTGAATGTCCATATTGGGTTCTGTCTTTCCCACGGGAAAAGTTCTAGACTGTGGTGGGAACTCTTCATGCAGAAGTATGATGGCCTGGGGAAGGGGTTATGTGGCCAGAGTGTAGCCATTCCTCCTACCCTTTAATGTGGTCCTTCTATGATTCTATGGTTCAGCAGGTTACTTCATCCTCACTCTCATGGTCTGGGATTTTCCAAATGAAGCCTGGTCCATGGATAATCTTCAGCCATTAGTGTGGAAGAAAAACTTGAGCAAGTTGGCAAAGACTCAATGAAAAGGGATGTGAAGGATTGGGTGGTCCAACTTTGTTAGGGGAAGAGCAGATTTTAACTTAGGCAAGTGGGCATCTTTGATTTCCTTCATATCATGAGAAATAGTAAGAGCGCAGAAGGGGAAATAATATTTCTGAAGAGGTGGTAGGAGCCAAGCCCCTTTCCAATAGTCTCTAGGAGATTACATGGGTGGTAGGCCAAGGATGTGAACCTCTGTGTGGTAAATGCCCTTCTTACTCAGAATGGTCATGTGTGCCAACACCCTGGTGTGTAGAGGTAAAAAACTAGGCATGATCTCCACTTTGACGGCCCCGAATTTTCAAAATATTTATGAATGTCCCTGAACTCATATTCCCCTCCTCCCTTAGGCTGAGAGGTGGAGTAGAAGAGACATTAGCTGCTGGCACCTGAGTCTTTACCAGGGGCCTGGCCCTGTGCTGAGCACTTTGCAGTACTTACCATCAGCTCCATGGCCACCTGTAAAGAAGACACCATTATCCCCATCTTTTCAACTAGAAAAGTAAAACACAGGGAGTTTAAGTAACTTGCCTGAGAGATTTAGAAAAGGCCAGTGTATTTCTATTTTAAAAACAGTTTGGGATTTTTTCAAAGAGCAGAATGTGATGGAAATCCAGGTGTCCCAGTCCATGGTGAGAGATGAAGACCAGGCTGTGGGTTTTGGGTCTACAGGACACCAGGGTGCTTTGTCCTGCAGGAGCAGTATAGGCACATCTCACACAGAGAGCAATGCTCACCAGGTAACAAACTTTCATGCTAATCACCAACAAAATCCAGTTCCTTTGGACTTTAGACCAAGTTTCAAGTTCAGTATTGGACTCAGCGTGGTCCAACACAGTACACAAACGGCTTACAATATTCTGGTGGTTTTGGTGCTCTAGAGGTTGGGCTATGGAGGTGGGAGTGACAAGGTTGTTCTGCAGAGTGCCTGGGCTGGGGGAGGGATCAGCGGCAGCATTCTTGGGGGAGGTTGAGAGCATATCTGTTGGGAGTGTTGGCCCCATGAGCAGCAGCTGTTGAGGGGGAAGCACTCCTGGCTGGGTGCAAGGAAGATCTTTGGACCACAGAGCGTTTGTGCACAGTGAGGTTTCACTAGAGTGATGCTGAGGCACTTCCCCTGTAGGGAGGAGAAAAGAGAGGGGGATCCATGAGAAGTCATTGGGATGGGCACCAGAAGGCTGTGGTCTTCTTGGGTCAAGGAAATTGGAGTCAGAATACATTAGGACCACAGGGTGAACCTTTGTGATAGCCGTCCTCTCCAGGGGTGCTAGACTCCAGCCAGGCCTCCTTTCTGGGAACTTGGTCAGGCATCGGAAGTCTGTCCTGCCTTCATGAGGCAGCTCCGGTGTCCTGACTCTGGAATCCCTTTTTTGGAACTGGGCCTGCTCCCCCCTGGACTGGGAGCTGGAAAAGCAAGAATGATGGAGGCCCTACAGCCCCCACAACCCGAGTATTGTCAGCCTTTCTAGGGGAAAGTGTGCTGAAAGGATAAGCCCTCTCCGCAGAGCTTAGATTGGGTTACAGGCTCCTAAAGCAAGGGCTGGTGGGGCACCCTCTGATGTGTTACAGGCTGTGGAGGCTACATCTTCTTAGAAAGAAGGAAGAATGATACTGCCCAAGCTTCTAAATGCCCACCCAGCCATCCACTGGGAGCCAGTGTCACCTGAATGTGGCCATGCAGCCCTCCCTACAGACTCTGGGAATAGAACATCCTGTAGGTTCTCTCACCCATCTGAGCAAAGGGCCTCAGCATGGAAAAGCCCAGGTGAGGTAGGAGCACCACTCTCCTTGGGCCCTGCGGCTGAGTAGGGCAGCTTCCTGCTGGTTGCGTGGTAACCTCATGAGATCAGGAGTGCTGACCCAAAAAGAGGCAGAGCTACGAGAAGGGTGGCGCCAGGCCTGGTGGTTCAAGTTCAGCTCTGCCACTCCTAAACTTTGTGACCTGTTACCATCACTCAACCTCTCTGTGCATCGGTTTCCCCCATGGTAAAAAAAATACTAAAACCTCCTTATACTGGCAGGATTAAAATATAAAACATGTAAAGTTCTTAGGCCACCAGCTGGCCCTTCAGAAGGACCAATACAAATTAGCCTTCATTATGATTAAATTCTAAGGAGGAAATGTAACAATTTGGTTTCTTCCCAAGTCACAGGCAATGACTCAAGGAGGAAATATTGACTACTTGGTAAAAGCAGTCAGTGTTGGTCAGACAACCTTGTGTGTGTGAGTGGGTGGGGGTGACACCATGCTCACTACCACTCCTGGCACCTGAGTGTCTAGCCCAGAAAAGCCTCTATGGATGGGGTGGAGCCAGCAGATCCTCAGGGTCAGTGGTCGGTGCGAGGGGATGATGGACTGGGAGGCCAGTAGAAATCACTGTCCTGCCTCCCTTTATTTGAGTTGGCAAATTCAAGGTAATACCCTAGGTAAGAGTTTCCTGACACCTTGAGATGACAATGGAAGGAAAAGCATGGATGCCATGTCCAGCCTCAGCATGGTAGCAGGGCTCCTGAGCCCCAATTTCTCCATGTCTTGAGCATCCGCCTTGGCAGATGTCCAGACAGAGCTCTGACCCACAGTCCCAGAGAACAACTGTCGAGGGCAACAAGCAAGGCCCCTAGCCCACGGGGAGCATTGCTATGCGCCTGCTTACCTTGTCCCTCGGCTGACACCACATTAGTGACACTTGGTTGCAGTTTTGGACAAAATCACACAAGGTGTCCAATTTGCCCTGAAAAGCAGATGTGGCTGTAAGGAAGCCCCAGGCATGGACGCCTCCTCCAGAGGGGACAATCCCCTGTGGCTTTCTATGGCTCCTGAGGACTCTGTCCCAGGAACTTGCTGAGGCATTGGTGCAGCCTTGACCTGGGGCAGGGACCAAGCAGCTTGTGTGTTTGGTGGTGGTGGGTGGGGGCTTGGGGGTTAACCTGGGTCACAGACTGTTGAAGGTCTGGAACAAATCAGAATTTTTGGAGTAGAAGTCAGGTGCTCCTTTCCGAGGAAAGGTTCAAACATTGGAGGAGATAAGAGGAGACCGGGAGAGGTCTTGAGGGGGCAACATATGTAGGTATGGGGGAACTAGGCAGGAGTTTGAGCAGGGAGAAAGAGGGCAGGTACCTGAGGGGCACGTGGGGAGAAGGCAGGAGGAGGACCCATGCTCTGGGCATGGGCACGCTCCTGACCCTGTGGGTGGAGGGTGGGTTGCAGACAAGAAGGAGGAAGAAAAAAAGACCAGAAGTGCTGCTGGACACACCGTGGGGCACCATGACAGTAGAACCCTGCGGTCCTGACCCTCTGGGCCCTGGTGCGGTGGGGCTGGGCCCTGTGAGCCAGTAGTACGAGATCCTGGTAAGTGGCTTCCTCCCTCTATGGAAGCATCTTTTCGCTTCTCTGTGCCCCAACACTGACTGTCAGGGATGAGGTTGGGCTGGCTCTCCAGCAACCATCTTAAAATCAAGGAGGAAGTAATTTATCTGTCAGGGACAAAGACAGAGCTTTGGGAAGAGAAGGACAAGGCCAGGCAGAGACTGAGGGGAACCTTCTTTCCAAACCAATCAACTGGGCCTGGCTGTCTCCATCCCTGACATCTCATGCCCCCTGCCAGCCTGGGCTCTCCCTCACCAGGATAGACCATCGCACTTCCTGGGTGATGGATATTTCCTTCTGGCCCTTCCTGTGTGGGGCCCTTAGTGTCCCATCTCAGGGGTTCACAAGGACAGCGCTGTGAGCTCTTTCCCTTGCTCTCCTGAAGGGACTCCCGTAGAGTAGCAGAGCCACTGGCATTTCTGGGTAGTTTTAATGGTGCTAGGAACTTGGCGCAGAACTTTTTTTCCTGGTTATGCTAGTTTGCTTATGATTCAGTTTGTGTTTACTCATCCAACTACTGGCTGGTGAAGCCCAAACCACTGGTGGGGTTGTTGACCTCTATGAGAACCAGAGTCTGACTGGCTGCGAGCCAGCCACCAATATCCGTAAACCCAAGGGGGAGACTCTGGAGTGGGGATCCAAGCGATGAAAGTCCAGTGCCCATATATTTCATCCCACACCAGCCACATCTCTGGGGCCCAGGCCTCTGTGGCATAAACGTGCAGCCCCTCTCCTCCCACACCCTAACCTCAGGATCACAGCGCCCTCCCTAAGGACCCTTCTCACCTCCACCCTTTGTATCCTGTCTTCTTGGCACCCACAAAAAGGGACAATCACTGTTGGGCATGTCTGTATATGACACATCTTTGGCTTCTACAAAGAGAAAAAACACAGCTTCCTGGTTTGACAGCTCCTAGGTGTAGACACAAGCCTCCTGTTTTCTCCCCACCTCTCAGCTTTTGGAATCTCAGCAAATGTTTGTGGCAGAAGTCAAGGACAAATGAGTAGCACCCTGCCCCATAACAGCATGCTCTCCATGAGCACTCTCAATCAGAAGAGAAGTCCTTTTGGTTTTGCAAATATGGCTCTTTCCAGAGAGACCAGCAAATTAGTTCCAGTGCCCTTGGTGTCGCTAGGGCTGCTCTTGTTGGAGGAGCCTGGTAGCTGTATAATATCATGGAGGGCTGTCAGGGTGTGAGCATTGGCAGGTGACAGGGTTGTACTTAATTGATCCTGGCTGATCCAGACTCCCCAGGTCTCACTGCAACCAGCACAGAGACACCACAGACTGTGAGGTCAGTTTTCCCCCAGATCCCAGGCCCGTGCTGCCTCTGTTTCCGGGACACCACGCACTAGCTACAGCTACGAGCCCTGGTTTGGGCCCTCACCCTGAGTGAACCCCAAGCTGCTCACCTGACCCTTAGCCCCTGTGTTAGCCTGGGCTGGGCCACCCTCACAGCTCAGTGCCAGGTCAGACTCCTTCCACCCCTCACAGCCCCTCTGGTCACCACAGGCCACCCTAGCCAAGCCCCTTGCCTGGGCAGGAGACAAGAAGAGGACTAAGGAAATGGAGCCCAATGTACACCAGAGCCTGGTGTGGAAACCAGGTCCCTGAACTGAGGCTCCTTTTCAAAAGCTCACCTAGTCCGGGGGAAGGACCACCCTAAAAACAGTCCTTTGGGAACTGGAAAAAAAAAAAAACCCAAACACTTTTATTTCAGTAGGGATCATAGCAGTTGCTGAAACAGGCTCCCCGAAGCTGCTAATGCAGTGACAAAGGTCTTGGATCAGGTTGTGTTGGGAGCCAAGGAAGGTTGTCTGGGGGACATTTTGTGAATTTCATGTCCTCCTTGGACCCCTCCCTGCCCCACTGTCACCCTCTTGTTCCTCTTGTCTATCTCTGCCTAGGCAGGTAGAGCTGGTGGGGTACAGGGTGGAAATGGCCCCGGGCTGTAGGAGACCTCTTTGCTAAGGTCAGTGTGCACATCAGGCCTGCTTACAATATCAGGATCAAAACATGACTTACCTTTTCTGGATTTTGCACTGGTGGTGGCTTCTTGGCAGTCTAGAATGTTAAAGAGACATAAGCACAGCTGGAAGGGGCATGGAGGGTGCTAGAAGGCCCTGCTGACAGGGGGACTCTGCTGTCAGCATCAGGACAGAGCATGGGCATTGGGGTGTCCTTCTGGGTGCTACAGTCTAGATGTCTGTGGTCAACAGGCTTCACCTCCCTGGACCTCGGAGGGGAATCTGAAGCTCAGTTATGAGAGGGGAGTTGGTAGTTTTTCTCAGCTGCTCACTGTCATAAGAGAGCACCAGACCACACCACTTTCTCCCTCCACTACCTCTCCCTCCCCCT
>PVJD01017670.1:0-16821 GCA_004026545.1 Mormoops blainvillei | reverse complement strand
GACATATGCCAGTACCTTACAGGGAAATGTTACAGGGAAACAAAAAGCATTATAAATATTTGTGTTCCATCCCTTCTTAAAACTTCTAAGAGGAAGAATCGTTTCTTTTCTAGTAAACCACTTAGAATTCACTACACAAGTTATTGATGGAACAGACCACATGTCATTCTTAAGAATAGCGCGAGATAAAAAGGGGTGAAAAAAGAGAAACTGTGAAAGTGGAATATATACAGAAGACAGAAAAGGAAGCTGAGTGAGTTAACTTTCAGAAAAAGTACAACAGTGAAGAGAGATTTGTGTAAAGAAAATGTTAAGGAGTTTTATTTTTTCATATTTTATTGTTATTCTACTATAGTTGTCCCCATTTTTCCCCCTTTACCCCACTCCGCCAGCCCATCCCCTGCTCCCAGTCAATTCCCACCCTGTTGCCCGTGTCCATGGGTCGTTCATGCATCTTCCGTGCCTAGTACCTTCGCCTTCTTTCCACCCTTATCCTCCTCTCCCCTCCCTTCTGGGTGTTGTCAGTCTTTGTTTCCATGCCTCTGGTTATATGTTGCTAGTTGTTTGTTTTGTTCATAGGTGAGATCATATGGTGTTCGTCTTTCACTGCTTGGCTTATTTCACTTAGCATAATACTTTCCAATTCCATCCGTGTTGTCACAAAAGGTAGGACTTCTTTCTTTCTGCTATGTAGTATTGCATTGTGTACATGTACCACAGTTTTTCGATCCACTCATGGACCCTTCAGCTGCTTCCAGCATTTGGCTATTATAAATAAAGCTGCTATGAACGTAAGAATGCATAAGTTCTTTTGAACTGGTGTTTCAGGATTCTTAGAGTATAATCCAAGCAGTGGAATCACTGGGTCAAAAAGCAGTTCCATTTTTAGGTTTTTGAGGGAATTCCATACAGTTTTCCACAGTAGCTGCTCCAAAATATATCAAGAACTCATGCGACTAAATACCAAGAAGACAAAACAACCCAATTAAAAAATGGATAAAGGACCTGAACAGACACTTCTCCAAGGAGGACACACACAGGTCCGGAGACACATGAAAGGATGCTCAGTATCACTAGTCATCAGAAAGATGCAAATTAAAGCCACAATGAGATGTCACTTCACACGGGTCAAAATGGCCATCATAAACAAATCAACAAACAGCAAGTGCTGTCGAGGGTGTGGAGAAAAGGGAACCCTAGTGCACTGTTGATGGGAAAAGAACTTTTTTAAAAATGCGTGATTCATCTCCTGGAAGAAATCTATATTATAGCGCTGCATTACTTTTCAAATGCTGAACGTTGAATTTACGCTTCTTTTAAATGTCACGCACTGCTAGAAATGGCATTAAGATGGCTCCCTTACATTTGTATTAAACATGTGTAAAATAAAATGTGTATGAACAAATGACAGGCAAAAGAGAATGAGGTGAGAGAGTAGCTAAGAGAGGGTGGCAGCTGGACATGGAGACTAGCTGATTCACTTCACTAGAGGGAAAGTGATCCTGCTGGATAAGAGTTTTCTCTGTTCAGAGTGGCCACGGGTGCTGAAGCTTAAGTAGCTCTTGTCTTTCCTCCATGGCCAAGTCTCTACTGCTTTCCCTGGACATCTGAAGCCAAGAGCTTTGCCTATTTTACTTTTCTACAGTTTAATATGTGTCCTAATACAATGTCCTATCCTAAGTTTTTCTCTGTCTCAGGAAAACTGAAAAGAGCTTAATGGAAAGAATAGTTATTTCACTTAATACTGAAGTATGATTTTTGAAATTTCCAGTCATTCAAAAATATACTACCTTTGAAATATAGAGTGGGGTAAAAGTTGTTAACAGTTGTTCATGCATAAAATAATATACTAATGAATAAATAATAATACAAGAATAAATTCTGTGCTTTGTGTAGTCATAACTGTAAACCTATGTTTGCCCCACTCTGTATAATGCTGTAATATACTGTTTTCCAAAAGTGTAGAATATTTCAAAGCAGGTTTAATCAAATTTAACCCTATTATTGTGGGTGTTAATGTTTCTTATAGACTGTGCTCATTGTGGTGAATATTAATGTTTCTCTGAAAAAGTATTTGTTAGGTTGTTATAAAATATGCTATTTTATTCCATTTAAGGCTATTCCCACTGTATAAGATTAGAGACAATGACATAGTGGAGACATCCATATTCAGTTTCAAAGAAAGAGGAAATTCTGAATGATCAGATCAGATCCTTTTATTTTTTCGTGTAATATAAAGAGAAGATACATAAAATTTCTGTATGATCTGAACTTCAGTTTCAGGACTCAATTAAAATATCAGTTGTACTTTAAAAGATGAGAAAACTAATGCTTAGTTTTCGAGTCAGTTATTCTTAGTATTGTTAACCAAAGAAGAGGTTCACAGTGGAATAAAAAACAAAAAGCATTTTATTTGAGCAAAAAGATTGCAATCTGAAGGTGCATTTTCAGGTGGCAGCCCCAAATGAGCCCTGGAAAGAAGAAAAAAAGGCAAAAAACACAAAATGCAATTCTTTCATTCATGTGAAGCCTTGCTAGCTAGGTTTACAAGGGTTGACTACTTCCAATATGCAAACGAGGGAGGCAAAAACTACAAGAGAGGAAGTCCGCAAGTGTCCACATAGCAGCTGCTGTTCCAAGATGTTTACGGCTCAGCCTTGAGCTGACTTTAGCAACAGGTCTAGCAACTTAATAGCAGCTCTGAGACCGCGGCACAAGATGTGCACAGACCCCATTTCCTTAATAGCCTCCTGATTCTATTTTAAGTGATTCCCTTATCAATGCTTATTCCATTTCACTGTCTCGGTTATGAGTACTAATATTTTATTTGTAAATAATTTAAATATAATTAAAATATATTCAGTAAGGTGTAATGTTTTAGATAAAAATCTATTCTGATACCCAGTATTTAAAACATACTAATTATGAATGAAAGAAAATATTAAAATGCTTCATATATTTCATTCAGCTAACAAGCAGCATCCTATTAATAAATGACGAGACTTCTCCGGGCCAATCTAAAATGAACTGATTGCCAATTAAGAGACACATTAAAACTAAAGGTGATTTCAAATCACACAGTCAAGTTCAAAAATGTATTTTAGAAAATTTATGATATACACCTTTTTTCTTCATATGCTTGTAAGTAGAATTCACCTATCTTTTCCTGTACCTCTACCTCTTTACTTTTGTTATATTTCCCTCACTGTATTCATCCATAGCTCAGGGTTGTTGTTCTTCTCTAACCCTGCAAGTGTACATCCATGGAATCTTTAACCTTTCTTCATCCCCAGTTTTCTCCATTGTACCCACTGCCTTTGCCTCTAATGAAAATATGAATATTCTTAAAAGAGACTGACTGTTTATATTCCAGCGCTGTAGAGTTCAAGACACTTGTTCACTCTGCTCCATATGCCATCCAAATGGCTAAGGTTGTTGTATTCTACATAACCACTGGAATGAATACCTTACAGAGGATGAGAGCAAACATGAGTGAGAGAGGAAGATGAGATGCAGAAGGGACCAACTAGGCAGTTGGACATAGTAATTGAACTGGTATAATGGCGGAGAGAGACAGACAGACAGAGGCACACATAATAATTTTTACATAATTTAAATATTTAGTGACCCAGAAGAAACTACAACACAACAGTGATGAAACAGGCCAACAAATTAGAAATTCAGGAGCAAGAAATACAAAATCTTTTAGGTTGTTGATGTCAGCCACATGTTTCTGACCTGGGGAAAACAAAACATCCTTGGGTAGGATAGTAAATCTGGAATGTCATTAATTAATGGTTCCCTTCATTAAGACTTCAATTCTGCTTAAATTATTTGATTTAATTCCATTTTGCTGTGTTAAAAATTATATGTATGCAAGAAAAAAAGATCTTATTGCATGGAAGTCAAACTGGAAAAGAAAACAAGGAAATGTACATTGATTACTAATAAATTCATGGGTTTGTATATTATTAATTAATAGAAATTTTCATAATTTGTTTTAGGAGATCTACTAAATGAATAGTATTACACATGGGAAATAAAGTCAATATTTTAAGTCCTTTTACTACAAGTTAATGAGATAAAACTAACACAAAGCACAGAATTTTCCCCATTAAGCTCTTCCTTGTATGTGGGCTGATACAGGTTTCGGTCTTGGTCTACAAGCATCTTACTTAAATTCTTATTTGGATTCAATATAAGCAAATAAGTACTTATGTAAAATTAATGATTTATTTTCAATTCTAATAGCTGTCAATTTATGGATTATTACATTAAAAAAGATATTACAGAATCACTCCCTTTAGAGTTTCCAAGGCTATATTTAGCTGTTTCGTATAAAATACCAGTATTGGCAGCTGACACACAAAAATGAAGCACACTGAAATACAAAAGAGCATATTAAAGAGGGATTAGCTGTAAGAAGCTCTGACAGATGCAAAGTGCTTCATGCACTTTGCTCTGTGACGTTTAACATATGTTGTCATTTAAAAATTGCTTAAGAAATAATTAACAATACAGATCTATCACAATCAGGGTTTGTGGAAATAGCTTTTTGCATATATGTGTCTTGTTTTACTTTTGCCTATTTAATTTAAAAAAAGAATGATGCTTACTTGCTCAAGTTGTGTTTCAGTTATCATCTTGGAAAGATATACTTTTTAGTATTTATTTTCTGTAGGTGGTACATAAGTTTCATGATGGACTATGTATTAATTATTTCATATAATAAATTAAGAAGGTATTTATTTCCACTTTTTAAAAAATTGCTAATAACACATAACTAACTTAATTTTAGAGCCTAATTATTTCCTGAGAGTGGATACATTGTGTTGTTATTTGAAAGGAGTTTTGGGATACACACATATGTGTATGTATTTACCATTGTAAGAATAGGTGTTGAATAAATACTGACACAGGAAGAGTTAACACCAAGCTTGATACAGAATCCTACAGAAATATTTCAACTGTAACCAAAAAGTCACAAAACAAACTGTGGACAACCTGTCCCATGCATAATCTTTGTCAGTGTTTGGCAACACCATTTGCTAGGAGATAATTTAGTGCTAGGGACAGCACATCTCTAACAGTCCCTGTCATGGTAGAATTGGGTGTTTTAATGTAATCCTAGATTGAAAGTGGTTCTGAACAACATGGTAATTAATTGGATGTCAGGTAATTTTATTCATGCAGTTTATAGTGGGATCAAATAGATTCAGCCATGATCTAAAATATAAAGAGACAAACAAATTAATCATGGGACACAATAAAACAGAGATGATCTCCAAATACCCTCAGCTTTTTTGAAGAGCAAACTGATGGTACTACAAACCCTATGGAATAGCAACTCAGTGGGTCATTTGGATTTATTTCCACATTCATTCATTTATTCATCCAATGGATGTGTTGATTGCCCATAGGTGTGCAAGAGCTGTACTGAGGACTGTGAATGTACTGGGAAGTATTCCTGCCCATGTACTTGTCAATCAGCCATATTATATTAAATTAGCCTATGTATCTAACACATGACATAACTGAGATTTTCCAGGAAAAAAAACTACAGCTTATGAAGCAGTCCAGCTTTTCTATCTGTTTATAAGGAGGGACTAGTATTGACATTTTACTATAAGGGAAACACATGGTGCATCGATTAGTGTCAGTGAACAGACACTCAAAACAAATACAGATCATTGGTGCCCACTCTTGAAATCACCTTATTTTTAGAACTATGTATGTTGTAGGCAAGAAAGGAAGGAAGGAAAGAGGGAAGGTAGAAGGGAAGGATTGAGAGAGGAGTGAGGGTGGACACTACTTATTTTGATAAGAACAATAAAACATTTTGACTGCTTTTGTTGTTTTTCTTACTGCTTTTGAAAATCTTGGTTAAGTAAGCTTCATATATATTATAAATGCAGTATTCTTTCTTTTCAACAAGTTATAATTAATATGTTTCCGAATTTTCACATAAAACTTTTGGTATTTGGTGAACTGCTAATATTTTTAATTATTTTAACATGTCTTTTTCTTAAAATTATATTTTAATAATATTTATAGATTTATATATTAATAACTTCCTTTATGAATCATTTGCATATTTTTACCACATTTTCAATTTTGAAAGATCAACACATGACTTTGGAAAATTATCCTCTGTTTATCCAGAGATTATGCACAGGATAAGCTTATATTGATTTCTTTCTTTCACACTTTTATTAGCATACCTCATGTTTCCAATCAGATGTAGTCTCAAGTATCAAGTATGAGTTTATTCATATTTTTATTTTAGTGAAATTGACAAACCAAAATCTCTAAATATTTATTTATTTTTTGCTATTATACGTACCCTCTTTTAGGTTATGATACAGATGTCTTTATATTAAAACTAAAGTGAAATTTCCATAAAGGTACATGCATAGTAATCAAATACCAAAGATCAAGCATTAGTACCTAATTTCTCTAGATATGGAAAATGAACTTAACGACTGGTGACACAGGTCATTTAGAATGTGTGTGTGTGTGTGTGTTTGGACACCATTAGGAACACTTTGTCTAGCCTTTTCCTCACCAGTTTTATTATAAGCTTAGTTCTGCAACCAAATCCAGTAGCAAAAAATTCTTCAGAAGCAAAACTGCTAGGTAGATGCTTTGAACTTGTTTTATTTTATTGAAAAATCTAAATCATATTTTTTTTCACCTGCCACTCTAGATGCCTAACAAAAAGTGAGAGTTTATAGCAGCAGAGAAGTGGCTGAGCAGGCAGTGACAGCTGAGGTTGAAGAAATAGATTTCCCATATAAGATCTGGAGCTGTCAATGCTGCCAGTCTACACTCTTGTAATGAGGACACCATTTTAAACGTTTGGCAAGGTTTTCCCTAGCCTTCTCTGACTTTGCTTAATCTCATGGTGCTTCGTATAGTTTGCTATGGCCGCAGCATTGTGCAGTAAGTCGACTGCTTCTACACTGAATATATCAGCGATGTTGCTGTCCTACACATCATAGAAATTCCAATGATCCTCCACCCCCAGGGACCTAACATGGCGACTCCCTCAGGGTCCAATACTTATCCCCTTCTGTTGTCGACTAAAATGTTTAAAATGTAGAAAAAAAAACTGTTCAATATATACCCCTCTGCTGTCTGCACGTGAATAAATTTTTGTGTAACATTTTATTTGTTTTAATTCTGCTGGTGGTCGTGAACTAATTTTGAGGATACTCCCTTTCCAGCTAACTCTCTCTAGTTCTTGAAACCTAAGAATACCATGCTTCTTTGTATGTGATTTTCCAGAAGCAGACCATGAGACATGGATGTGTGAGCAAGAATTTATTTTGAATGTATACCAATCACTGGCAAAGTGTAAGGAAGTAAGATGATCCTGCAGAGGTGGCCAACCCACAGCCCGCAGGCAGCACGCAGCCTGGAATGGCTATGAATGTGGCCCAACACAAAATCGTAAGTTTATCTAAAACCTTTTTTTTTTTTCTTTGCTCATCAGTTTTCATTAGTGTCTGTGTATTTAATGTGTGGCCCAAAGCAACTCTTCTTCTTCCGGTGTGACCCAGAGACGCCAAAAGGTTGGATACCCGGGAAGGATGGCGGCAAATAAAATGTAAACTTGAAAGCCGGCTTTCAGAAGTTGGGACTACCACTGCAGAGAAACTTAGGAAAATGCAACAGAAAGTATATTCCAGAGTTAACACATTTATAATGGAGGGAGTAGAGGATATTTGCAAAGTGCCTCCAGTAAAATTTGAAGGACGTGCCCCTCCCACTGCACTGTACACGCGCGTGGGCGCATGAGGCTCAGTAACCCCACGAACGTGCAGACATGGGCTTGCTTAGGAACACATCCGCAAGCCCAAGGTTGAAAATGTCACCTTTGTAGACAGAACACCTTCCAAAAAAGCAACCCGAGGTACTTTGAATTTTATGGCTGCTCATGTCATATTCGTGGAAAATGTGCCTGATACAAGAAAAGAAACATGGATTCTTCGCAGCCAGATTTCCACCACTGAAAAACAGGCTACAACTGCTAATGGATGCCATCTGTTTATGTGTTACAAGAACCTTCAGCTGTTACAACTCATCATACCACAGGAGAGAGACTGCCGCGATGGGTACATCTCTCTGATATGCTTTGCGAAACCAATTACATAGGAGGGGTAATGCTGCTTTTAATTCAACCCCAATCTGGATAAAGAAGAAAGAGAACAAGACTGGATGCTGATCCATCTCAGTGAAGAACACAAGCACATGGACCTCCCTAATGATAATTGGCAGCTTAGCGATGCCAGTAGAGACTGCAGAGTTTGTGCTTCTTATCCTACCAAACTGATCGTTCCCAGATCGGCCACAGCACACGTCACAGTGAAGAGTTCCAAATTCCGGAGCAGACGGCAATTTCCTGCACTTTCTTACTATCATACTATAAAAATAACCTCGCCTCCATGTGCCAGAGCAGGCAGCCCCTGCCCAACTTCAGTACCGTGTGCTTGGAAGACTAGCAGATACTTCAGACCATCAGGAAAGCCAATTCAGGAAGCAACTTCATTTAAACTGTTGACATTCGGCCTAAACTTAACACCATAGCAAACCATGCTGCGGGGAAAGGCTATAGGAATTAAGATAATTATTCCAATATCAGGTTCAGGTTCATCTGGATAGAGAACATCTGCAGAAAATGCTGGAAGTGTGTGAACTTAAATCTCTCTCCATGAGTGACTTTCTGTGGGGACTGGAGAACTCTGGCTGGCTAAGGCATATCAAGGATGAGGGAATCCTCATTGCCAAGGAAGTTGCGGAGGAAAAGGTGGGTGTGCTTGTTCGCCCTTTTGATGGCTGGGACAGGACTGCACAGGTGGGCTCGGTGGCCAGCCTCCTGCTGGATCCACACGACTGGACTCTAAAAGGTTTCGTTTTATTAATTGAAAAGGACTGGAATTCCTTTTGTCATCAGTTTAATCATGGATGTGGCAATCTAGATGTGATTCAAAGAAATCTCTCCAGTTATTGACCAGTTTATTGAGTGTGTCTTCCAGTTAATGGAATAATTTCCCTGTGTGTTTGAGTTCAATGAGCAGTTTCTGATTTACATTCAATATCACATTTATTCCTGACAGTTTGAAAATTTTCTATGTAGCAGCGAAAAGGAGAGATGAGAATTCAAAATTCAAGAAAGAGCACATACTCTTTATGGGCTCACCTGTGGAAGAATTGAGCGACTCCCTGAATCCTCCCTTTGAGTTGATCACAGTCAGAACCAGGGAACCCTTTGTCTCCGCACAACACCACACAACTTCATGTACTCAATACAAGTTTTTGGAGTGGAATGTATAATCACTTGGAGAAGGGACTGCAGGCCTGGCAGTCAGTCACAGATTACCCCATGGAGGTGAAGGAGTAAACCCAGCAGCTGGAGGAAGACCTAGAGGCCATAGAAGAAAGGCTGGAAAAAAATCCCAAAAGTCCAGTTAAATCGCACTAAAGTAAATGGTAAGCCAAGTGAACTCAGCAAACACTCAAGGTTTGCTACCTCAGACGGCAGCACAGCCAACAATCCCCAAGACTATGAAATTATTTCCAACCAGGCGCCCCCAAGGTGATGCAGATTCTTCTCTGATTCTAACCCAAGACGACTTGAAAAGCTCAGATCCAGACTTGGGCTAACAGTGACCAGGAGTCCAGGGTGGGATTTGCGCTGTGGGTCTCCAAGCGGCGGAGAGAGGCTTGCCCAGCGAGGACAGCAACCGGGACCGAGATTCTGCTGGAGACCTGTTTCTCGTGACCGGAAGTGTCCCTTTGGAGTTCCCACATATAGCACACACAAGAAACACTTTCCAAAAATAAGTAAACGGTGCAACTTAAGGTAAAAAATAATTCAGGAAATGGTATATGTCATTGAGAATTATAAAACATAGCAAGGAAAAGGGGGATAAAATCCAACTTCTAGCTCACCTCGACATTGAAGAACAGGAAATACTCATTTCTTTTATCAAATAAATATAAAGGAAATTATCCCATTTCAAAAATAATTCTAGACTATGAAAGTTTTATTCACTCCAGAGCAATGACCTCTACTGTCACCTGAGGTTATCACTACAAACCTTCCTTGTCATAGCGCACATCTGCTCAGTGCAGAAAGTGCCCTGACCCCTTTCCTGTATACCTG
This sequence comes from Mormoops blainvillei, assembly GCA_004026545.1. NCBI lineage: Eukaryota > Metazoa > Chordata > Mammalia > Chiroptera > Mormoopidae > Mormoops > Mormoops blainvillei. Next base: position 6,653 of record PVJD01017670.1, on the reverse strand, counting down.
TTATCAGCTACAATTTCCCCCCTTATTTCACATCCTGATGCATATTTTGTTTCCTAAAACAAAATATTCCTAAATGTTCCTAAAACATTTGACTTGACGTTCTCTTCCTTCCTGACTCCGTTACAAACACTTCTAATAACAGAGGTCATTGTTGAGTTGGACCTTTTTTGGTTAATAGATATATTTCTCTAACTGAAGAGCTCTGTAATTGCCTAAGTTTATCTTTTAGGTTTAATAATCACTTTAACTTCCTTAGATGATATATTTTGAATTGTTAAAAAATAAGAATCAAATGAGGACTGCTCTCAGGGCTCTGTAGCTGCTAAGAGAAAGGCTTCAGGGGAAAAGACGCAGACACTGGGTGTGCAAAGTCCTGAGAGGGCACTGTAGAGGTCAGGCTTGAGTTTTAGCAGCATCTGACCTTCTTGAGTCTTCACATTGTTAAAATCCCAATTTTATCATCTTTCCTTCTGAACTACATGAAGGACCTGACAATATTCATTACCTCCACTGCTGTACCAACCCCCCATCATTTATTAGTGGTATGAAGTCATTTGTTTGGAAAGGGTTCAAACATAAACTGGAGGAAAATGAATATAAGGTAATCAGTGAAACTATTTCTCCTAATTTTACAATGAAGAAAAGCAGAGATTTAGAGTGACTTCAAAGAGAAGTGGAATCAAGGTTGTTATAAATTTTTAAGGATGAGGGAAATATGCTCATATTGATTGGCATAATAATGAGAGAGTGAAAATGTTGATGCCAAGGTTGATTCCAACGGACAGGGAAAATGTTGGTGCCAAAGAAAGAAGGAAGAATTTCTGAAGCACAGTTTTTTAGTGTACCAAAAGTGAAGGCGTCTTGAGAATACTGGTGGAAGGTTTCTGTTAGTTTGGGCCATTAATACAAAATAACAGAGAAGCATGCAGAATTTATGATCACAGATATAGGTAAATGGGTGGTAGCAGGTGTGCGCCCAAATTCCCCTCAGAAGGCCTCAATGTTTAAATCTGAGAGTAAGTGGAATTTTTACTGTGAAGAATGATGATGAAGAAGGTGCTGGAGGTTGGAGGGGAAAAGAAGGATAATGAAAGAATTTTCAGGGACAATAAGATAACGTGGAATACAGAAACATGTATTCGAGTCCTATCAAGAACCTAGCTGAGGTTTAATAATTATATTTTTCACAATGGAACTATTATTTTTAAAAGTAAGGCATAGCATATCACTCCTGGGTTTAAAATCTGTCACTCGGGATGAAAAATAAAGCAGTTACCTGTTGGGTCCTGTATCAAGCAGCCTCTGGATAGCCATGTAATCTCTCTAGCCCATTGCTCTCTTATTTTTTCTATCATAGTTACATTGGCCTCTTTTTGATTCATCAGCTTTGTTAGGGGGGCTTCCATCTGTGAGTTTGCCTTGTAATCTCTGCCTGAAAATCTTTTACTCTGATGAAAGACTGATATACTCCTTTAATTTCTTCAAGTTTTCATCGGTGTCATGTTATAATTTTTTACATTGATATTTCCATCTATTCCTATATTACTATATTGTTCTGGTTATGGAGATTTTATAAAATGTTTTAATAACTGGTAATCCTAGTTAACTCAAACATGTCATTATTGTTTTAGAACTATCCTAGCTATTATTTATTGTTTTATTTGCCTCATTGTATTATACATGTATTAAATTACAGCAAAATTAAGTATTAAAAATGTGTGCTAGCCTTTCAAATAATATAGCTTTTTTATTTGTCCTCTTTTATAAGTTTCAAAAGTATTTATAATTCTCCTTATGTAGATTTTGTATATTGTACAACATTTATGGCCATATATTTTATTTTACTCTATGTTATGTATATCAGGCTTCATTTTGTTATATATTCTAGCTAGTTTTATATTTTTATAGTATATACAAATATATATATGTACACACATCAATATGCAACTATTTCTATATGTTAGTTTTATATGTTTCTATTTAAGTTACCTGATTTGTAAAATCATTTTTCAATTGGCCCCCTTTAGAATTTTGAGATACATTGGCATATCATACGAAAATAAAGATAGACTTACTTTTTTAAAACTTCTTACATATGTATTTTATTATTCTTATCTACTGACTTTATCTAGTGCCACCATTACTTGCTAACTAATGATGAGAATATTGACATCCTGGATTTGCTTCTGATTTTATCAAGTCAGGTAAGATGCTGAATTTTGGGCGTGTCTCTTTACGTGTTTACACTTTTTACTTATATCTCTCTATCTACCTACCTATCTGCCTATCAACCCATCTTTCTATTTATTTAATCATGTTAAAAAAACACAGGTGACCCTGAACAACACATATGAACTGTGGTGACATATTTTTTACAGGCATATTTTTTTCTTATTTTTCTTTTCTTTATTTTATTTTTTTAAGTATATTTTATTGACTATGCTATAACAGTTGTCCCAATTTTTTTCTCCCCTTTTTTCTCCCCTTCCCTGCATCTCCTTTCCCATCCACATCGCCTCCCCTCTTAGTTCATATCCGCGGGTTGTACATATAAGTTCCTTGGCTCCTCCAATTCTTAAACTGTTCTTAACTTCCCCTTGCCTATTTTGTACCTACAATTTATGTTTCTTATTCCCTGTATCTTTTCTCGCTTTCTCCCCCCACCCCCTCTCTGCTGATAACCCTCCATGTGATCTCCATTTCTGTGATTCTGTTCCTGTTCCAGTTGTTTGCTTAGTTTGTTTTAATTTTTATTTTTTTAGGTTCAGTTGTTGATAGTTGTGAGTTTTTTGTCATTTTACTGTTCATAGTTTTGATATTCTTATTTTTCTTAGATAAGTCCCTTAATCATTTCATATAATAAGGGCTTGGTATGATGAACTCCCTTAACTTTACCTTATCTGGAAAGTACTTTATCTGCCCTCCCATTCTAAATGATAGCTTTGCTGGATAGAGTAATCTTGGATATAGGCTCTTGCCTTTCATGACTTTGAATACTTCTTTCCAGCCCCTTCTTGCCTATAAGGTTTCTTTGGAGAAATCGGCTGGTAGTCTTATGGGAACTCCTTTGTAGGTAACTCTCTCCTTTTCTCTTACTGCTTTTAAGATTCTCTCGTTATCTTTAATCTTGGGTAATGTAATTATGATGTGCCTTGGTGTGTGCCTCCTTGGATCCAACCTCTTTGGGATTCTCAGAGCTGCCTGGGCTTCATGGAAGTCTATTTCCTTTGCCAGACTGGGGAAGTTCTCCTTCATTATTTTTTGAAATCAGTTTTCAATTTCTTGCTCTTCTTTTTCTACTTCTCTATCTGAATAATAGCCAACCCTTATTATTCAGATGCTGGAACATTTAAAGTTGTCTCAGAGGCTTCTCCTCATTTTTTTGAATTCTTGTTTCTTCATTTCATTCTGGTTGAATGTTTATTTCTTCTTTCTGCTCCAAATCATTGACTCGAGTCCTGGTTTCCTTCCCTTCGTTGTTGGTTCCCTGTGTATTTTCCCTTATTTCGCTTTGCATAGCCTTCACTTTTTCCTCGGTTTTGTGACAATACTCAACTATTTCTGTGAGCATCCTGATTACCAGTATTTTGAACTCTGCATCTGATAGGTTGGCTCTCCTTTTATCACTTAGTTCCATTTTTGGAGTTTTGTTCTGTTCTTTCCTTTGGACCATATTTTTTTGTCTTTGGTGCTCCCATTATGTTGTAAGGGGCAGAGCCTTAGGTATTCACCAGGGCGGCGCAACCCATGTGCTGCTTTGTGGCACTCTATGTGGGGGAGGGGCCTGAGAGGGAACAGTGCTGCTTAGTTGGTTCTCTGCAGCTTTCAGTCACTTCCCCTGCTATCCACAAGCAAATTGGGCCCTTTTGATGCTGGTTCCTGGGTGAGTGGGTTTGTTTACATTCTAGGACCCTGAGGGCTCCTCCAGTGAACTCTCCTGTGAGGCTGGGAGTTTCTCCCACTGCCACAACCCCTACAGGTTTTTACAGCCAGAGGTGTTTAGGCTTTTTTTTCCCCACGCTGGAACCCTGGCTTGTGTGGTCTGTCTCACTACCCTGTTGTTCCTCCCAGTTTATCTGCACATTAATGTGGGACCACCAGCCACCACCTTGCCATGCCCTTCTACCCGGCTTCTGGTTTCTGTCTCCACCGCCCTACCAGTCTGGATCAAATTTTCTCCTTTAACCCCTTGGTGGTCGGACTTCCATATAGTTCTATTTTTAGGCAGTTCTGGTGGTTTCTTTTTTTTTTAATTTCTTGTCCTTCTTTTGGTTGTGCAAGGAGGCAAAGTATACCTACCTTTGCCTCCATCTTGCAGATTTTTTTTCAATAGAGTCACCTTTCCACCTTCCATGGTTCTGCATACATGAATTCAAATAAAAACTCAATAGAAAATGGTATTTTCCATCTACGGTAGGGAATCCTCAGATGCAGAAGGCCAAGTGTATGCATTGTTCTTCACCCTTTTATTTAAGGGACTATAGCATCTGTGGATTTTGGTATCTGTGTGGGATACTGGAACCAATTCTCTGCTCTATTTAACTTTAGGAGAGTCAAAAGTTATACATGGATTTTCGACTGCACAGAGACATACTTGTTCAAGGATACATATCATATTTTTAGGTACTCATCACAAATTCTTGTGCTTATTATAAACTTCCTTTTTTGCATATAAGGCAATAATCCATATTTTTCTTTAGATTTCTCTGTGTATATGATTGATCGTATTAGTGTTTTTCATCTGTTAAAACTCCTTTGCACTCCCTATGTAAATTTCTATAACAGATTTAGAAATTCTTCTATAATTGTGCAGAACTTACTTTCTTTTTCAGTTTTCTTGATTATGTGTATGTACTAAGTTTCCACATATTTTGTGCATTGCTGTATCGCCATCACCCAAAATATGATAGGATATATAATAGATACTTATTAAGAGTAATTCTTATTTTTCCTCTCTTTGTACATCCTCCATTTTTCTTGCTTATTCTTTCTTTCTCTCATTTCTTTCAGATGTCTGTAGATTTTAAACATTTTTTCTTTATAAGGTAGCTTATTTGTGTAAGAATAAATACTGAGTTTTTATTAAATAAGTCAAATGATTTCTTTTTACATTTTGATGAAATCTACCAGGTTAGGGGAATTGAGAGTAGTGCAGAAAGATCAAACCACATTGCGGTGTGCACTTTTATCCATTTTTCTCGCTTCATATCTCTTACAAACCACATTGTGTTCATTTTCAAGATTTATTATTCAGTTGATGCTCCATACCTGCTGACAGATTTATGCTCTTTCTTCTTCCTGTTGTTTTCTTCCTGATACATGTCATCATCTCACATACTCCTGATCAGTCATCAAAAATGAGTTCAAATGTAGCATTCACAGTGAATCTTTTTCATGTTACACCTAGATATTGTCATTCCTTCCTTTGTCTATCTACTGTTTACGTAAATATTATAATTTTACTGTTTTCCTTCTACTTCTCCTACATGAATGTGAATTCCTCGAGAAGTGGAATAATGGTAAACTTCATCTTCATTTTCCATGATTATGAATTTAAAAATATATACACACATATACAAATGAGCTATATGATATTCAGAGTGAAAGTAAGAACTGCACTTTAGGATATCTCTGGCCTTTACAATGAAGGATTAAATTTGCATTTTAAATAGGCACCCTAGGTTATTGTGACACGGACCATCCGCAGGTAACCCTTGGAGAAGCACATGTGGCCTACACTAAATATTTTAATGTATGCAGGACTCCACTGAAGCAGAAAACAAAATAGGCCAAGCATGTTAAACCATGATAGGGTCAGATTAATTTAGACTCCATTTTTAACATAGCTTTTGTGCCAGTGCTCTTCTACCACTAGATGTCATTGTTAATAATGTCTCATTTTTTGGTGATAAGTGATACACGGAGATTTTTCTTCCTTTTGCTATAGACTTCAAATTCATGAAAGTGGATAATTAATTCTAGAATTCTGGAAATAGCAAACAGAAAACTTTTCATATATATGCATAATTTTTGTAGCCTTTTATTTTTTTTAATAAGCCTCACATTTTTGTGTTGCTCTTTATGTCAACAGTGGGCAAGTTAGCTTTGGTATCTCTGAAACCAAAGAGCCAAGATAGGGAACTGGGACTGTAAGGAAGCTGCCTACCTCTGTGACATGTCAAGCTGAAAGCCTTCCTGCCTGTCTACGGATCTGCACATTTAGATAGCCATGAGAAGTATGCTATTTTAGCAAGAAACAATACAAAGAGGAGAAAAAAAAATCTTCCATTGTATTTAAGCCTCAAAGTTCCAGGGCTTCAGCCTGAGGGCATTGCATTCTTCTTCGTAGGATGTAATTGTTGTCAGGGATGAAATTTCCAATAGACCAAGAATTATTTTCAATTACATTGAGTTAAACATGACCTCAAGGTAGAAATTTATATTAAGTGGATAACTGATGGTTGTTATTACAGGAAAAAGACATGCAGACATGGGATAGCAAATAAAATGAGCTGGATAAAAAAACTGAACTGTTACCTAACACTTGCAATAAGAGAATATTTTATATGCCACTGTTCTTTGCAGTACTTTGGTACACTTTGCAAAGAGCAGTGTTGGACTTGAAAAAAACTGTGATAGTTTCATTTTTTATT
>PVJD01017669.1:0-16836 GCA_004026545.1 Mormoops blainvillei | reverse complement strand
GAGCACGGGAGAAAGAGAGGGAGAGAGAGGATGTCAAGCGAAGAGGATTGGCCGGCACTCCCCGCCCAGCTTTGTTGTGGTTACCCGGGGCGCAGAGACTTCGTCGCGGTAACAACGGCTAATGGCTGTGTTAATTACACTAGGCAGTTCCGTGGGATCGGGAAGATAGGTTCGACTCGGAATGAACTTTTCCAAAAAGGAAAAGGAGGAGAGTGCAGGAAAGGTAACTATCCCAAATTATTTGTGTAAAAAGTAGTTCTGGCCGGTGTCTTGCCCAGTAGTTGGCCCGAGCTGCACCCAGTCCGAACTGCACCTCCGCGCCTTGGGTTTCCAGGCTGCCGTGCGTCAATCACCCCAAGCCCGAGATGGGGGCGGAGCTACGGTCACCCAGCGCGCGCAACTCAGCAGACCCCGCTGCCCCTTTGGCTACCGCCAGCCAAGCAAGCCGGCCTTGCGGTCGGAGCGAGCCCTCTTCCCAACTCCTCACTCTCTCCTGCGTTTCTGGTGCCCCGCTCAGAGAATCGAAAACAGACTGTTCCTCAACAGCCGCTTCCCTCTCCAACTTTGAACCCATTCTGGAGAGTAGAAAGTAGCCTATCCACCGCGCGGCTTCGACCTGACTTCCCGGGGGATGGAGGGCGCAGTGAGAATAAAGTGTGTGTGGAGGGGGCGGTGAGGGAGAGGGAGGGAGAGAGAATGAACGAGAAAAGGGCAGATGGGCTAATTATTTATGTATTTATTTTTGCCCCCTTTCCATCGTCTGTTTCACTGTGAGCTTCTTTCGGGCTACGCTCAACTGGGCTTAGATAGCAGCCTGCAGACTCCAAGTGGAGCCGGAGAAATTTGGCCCCGTTTTAATAGGGCTGGGGAATGAGCTCCGGAGGTCAATAAAGCCCTCCAAAAATGATGAATGATTGAGCACCTGTGATGATGATAGTGATTACCAGAGCAATTAAACAGTTTGATTAAATGAGCCATCATAACAATGATGTCTGCGGGAAATCGGCCCTCACATATAAAGATAGTGCGGAAGGCCTGGCAGAAGCCAGGATAGTGCGACGCCAGGGAGCGGGGCTGCAGACCGCGAGGTATTTGCCAGTGTGGCCTGAAAAGGGACGACCGGGCGCGCGGAGCGTCGGGAAGGGGAATTACCCCAGGTTTTCAGCCACACTTGTGCTCGGCTTCAAGCCTGAAAGAGCCTACGGGTATGAAACCTGCAGGCTGGGGAAGGGTTCTTCACCCTCCACCTCCTTTTTTTTTTTCCCCTAGAAGAAACTCCAAGATTAAAAGCATCCTTCTTATTTTATACTGACTTTCTCGTCGACATATAAGAAAAGGTGAGTAATAAAGAAAAGAAGACGCAAAAGAAAAGAAAAAGTTGTCTTCCAGAATTTTATTTCAAGCGACAGGCGAATTCAGTTTAGCCGGGGCGGGAAGGATGAGAGCGGAAAAAAAAACCAGTCTGGTCTCCTTGCGGATCGTTTTCGACTTTGCAGAGAGGTCTTGATATTGGTGGATCCAAGTTTCCCGTGCAGTGCCGCTAGCAGAAAAGTTTATATTCAGTTTTCAGTTTTTATTCTTCTAATTGTTTTTCAATCTTGCGTATTTATTGTCGCCAGTGGGGTTATTGTTGTATAATTATGTTTTTTCAAAAGAAATTCAATTTCCTTGATAAACGCTCCTTTTGTAAAGGGTAACTTCGAACTGAACCTCTGCATTGCAGAGTTTAAAGATTTAGCCTTTGCAGCCTTCTGTTCTTCTACCACTGCCTTTTTTTCTTCCTCAAAGTGATACTGCGGAGTTAGCATCCTCACAACCTCTATTTAGAAAAACTGCAAAAGTATTTTTTAAAGAAAAACCTGTTTCTTCCGAGGCAATGCATTCGAGTAAAAACAATTTAGACCGATAGATGATGTCTATATTTTCAAACAGTTGTTAAGCTAATAATAGATTGATTACTCCGTGTTAATCTTGGGTTTTACAAAAGAAAAAAAGTTTAAAATCTATTTCCATGTGTTTTCATCCTTTGGTGATGCAGAAGGCGTTTTAACCTGGGAACTCCTTTCTCTCTCTCTCACTCACTCACTCATATTCTTTTCCATTTTGCTAAATACATTAAAGCAAAAAACAGGCACAACCTGGTTTGATGTAGGAAGGAGAGAGAAAAAGGACATTTTAAGATACTGTTAAAGAAATATAATACAATCTTTAACTCCAAAGATGTTAGTTAAGAAGCGTGAGAGTGTTAAGAGTAATGCCCTACTGGAGAAAATCTATGGCATTTAAAAATTGACTAATTACCTAAAGGGAGAAGCCCGAATTTCTTGCAATTTAAAGATGTTTCACTTACCTAGTTGCATGTCATTTTATGAAACTGTTAGCTTCAAATAGCATCACAGAGCGGTGGATTACACACAAGATCAAGTTGAAGGTGATTCAGGGTGTCGGTCCTTGATCAGTCTGATTAATTCAAAGGACTATTACTTTTAATCACAACTTGCTGATGTTTTATACAGAGAGCTGAAAAACATTTAAATACTCCCTGGTCTCCCTCCCCCTCGCCCCCAATCTTGCAGTCCGATAGAAGCGATTGCAAAGTAGTAGGGTGCAAGCAAGCACTTTCTGATTTCTAGCCCGATAATGCTTTGCTGATGCTCGGTTCTCAGCCTCTGCACCCTCGCCCAAGCTGCGATGCTCATCTGCTCTCCAACATTTGGGGCAAAGGAAAAGTAGGTGGGGCAGGCCTGTAGACAGGCACGAGATGGGGGTCGCAGGAGGCGGCACACACCTCCGTCAACAGTCAGCTCCTTTTGCCCAGGCTGAAAATGGTTTTAACAGGCGGTAAAATTTCATCTTTCGGTGTCAAATTGGGGTCATTTTGGGGTTAGAGTTCTCAGTGTCCGAGAGGAGCTGTCCAGCTGCGTGGGGACTCATTAACTGCAAAAGATCTGTTTCAGTAAAAACAATTCAAAGACAATCAGGAGGCTAAAGACCCTCTACAAATCGCATTTTACAAGTGCCCCAGAACAAATATGGATGCTGAAACCTATTTCTTCAGAATCCCAAACGGGCTACTTAGCTCTGGAGTGGGGGTGGGGGCACTGCATTAAAAAAGAGGTGAAAGGGAGGGGACCTTGATCGGGTAGGGGTGAGCGAGAGGGAGAATCAGGCCTCTCAAATTTAAGAGTCTGTTTTTAATCACCTCTTTCTTATTGAAGCATCCCCAAAACCTTTGAGAGCTGCTGCTTTTCTATTTTCCCTTTTCTTTTTTGTCTCAAAGTGGAATGCTATTATAGATAACAGTCAAGATTTAAAAAGAATAATTTAGTCTTGCCATATTTACTTAATTTTAAAAGGCGTTGGCTTTATGGAGAGTATTTAATTTTAATTAAATTTCATGAACCTAGACTCTGTTTTTAGATAAATTTGTGCATTTTCCTTAGGAAGCTTGTGTGCCTGTTTCTTTTCACCTTTTTTTCCCCCTAGAAAGTTCTAGGTACTCAGCACAGATAACTCCAAATTCCTCAGAACTGTGAGGTCTGAAGTGTTAGTTAATCTATGTATTAAAATCCCTGGATTTAAATCCATTTTGTCTGCTTACAACCATTAGACCAACTGATGCCTTGCTAAAGGAGCAAATAAATCTAACCTTAATCTTATTTGTAACTTTAGCTAATGTTTTGAATTGAAGTATTTTGGATTAAGCAGATTTTGGGGAACTCTATAAGGTTAATTTTTTTTTATTTGTGGAGGATCCGTTTGGTGGTTTGGAAGAAAGATATTAATTCTTACACTTTGATTAAAAAAATTCCTTCAGGTAAAGGCAAATGCAATTTAAAATGAGAAGATAGGTGTGCGAGTTGTCGGGGTTTAAGAACAAAACCAAATCAATAAAGTATCATTTGAAAGTTTTCTTGAATTACTGACCTGAGCAAGAAAAGAAGGATCAAAATATTTTATTCTTTCTCTCTGGATTCCATTTCTGTCAGTAGGTCTTCTCTCTTCATTTGCTTCACTGTTGTTTGGGTTCTGAGTGCAGTGAGTTTTTATTGTGTAGCTTTTTTTCTCCAAGTTTTATAGAGTATTTATAAATTGTTATTCAAGGAGCTTGATTGCCACCCTGCAAAAATTGCCCTGAGCCCAGCACTGCTGGGACAAAGGCAGAGGGGCTTTCTTCTGCTCCAGACCTGCTGGCTGACAGTTGGAATTTTTGATATATATTTTATTTGGTGTTTCCAATAACTTGTTTGCCTCTCCCTCCTCACCCCTTTGCAGCCATCTACTTAAAAGCATCTCTTCCTAGAAACCTAGCTCATCCTGGTGAACTGTTTTTGACCTTCCCTCCAGCATAATCAACAGCTCAGAAAGTTGGACTAGGAAGAATTCCACTTCCTTACCTGTTAACTTTACTCACTCTCTACCTAATTCGTATTAAGAGAGGGAAGGAGATCTTTGTTAGTTTTCTGGTCCTTTCTCAGGCTACTTAGGCTTTCTACCATATAATTCCCATTCCCAATAAATAGCGATAGAACCCCCCACAATTTATCTTCCTAAATAAGTTAGAGTGGAATCATTGTACTTTCTTTGCTTTTACTCTTTCTTATTTCTTATTTCTTCCCATTTTAGCTGCTTTACCATCTCGCAGAAGGCAAGTGTTTCAATAAATAGCCCTCTAGCGCTATCTGGCGGGGCTCCAAACGCGACGTGCGCTCGCTCTCAAAGTCTCTGGCTCCTTCCCGCTCTCTCTTCCTCCCTCCCTTCCTTCCTCTTTTCCCCTCTCCTTCTCTTTCTTCCGTCTCTTCCGCTATCTTGATCCCGTCCCCTTTTCCCTCTTCCTGCTGCTCCTTCTCTAGTTTCACCCTCACTTTCAGCGCCAACGGCTTGGAACGACCCGGTCAGATACCTGGGGAACCTGGTGATACTCTTTAGGGTTCCCCCTTCACCCAGCGTGAATCAGTCGCATCCATTGCCTTTGATTAGCATCTTGATTTTTATGAACGTGTTGCTTCAGTCACAGTATCTCAGCTGGCGGTGTTATGAAGGGTCTTAAAACTGTATTTGTGAAGTTTGGAGGAAAGAAATCAGACTCTGGAATCCCAGCTAGTGGAGCCCAGCTAAGTTTTAGGTCCAGAGGCCAAGTCTCAACGCGAGTTTGAGGAAGGGTTGGGGCTGCACAGGGGTGGGAACAGCACTGCGCGGCCCCCGACCTTTGGGAGAGAGCAGCAGTGGGCGCCCCTGCCTTCCTCACGCCCTCTCGGGTCCCACCCGCGGGATCCGTACATCACAATGGACTGCTCGAGTTTTTGTCGCGGGCCTGTCCTGAATACCTTAAAAAAACAAAACAAAACAGAAACGTGAGCTACTTTTATCCTCTCCCTTTCCCACCCCAACCAACACTAACACAGATTGGAGAGGAATGGGGAAAAAGTGGGAGTAGGAAAACTCACTGGAAAACCCAAAGGGCAAAGAAGAAAAAGCTCACAGGCAGGGACTCTGGGACGCGCGCGTGGGGATGCAGCACTAACCAGCATATCCATGCCCTTTTCTCGCAGGGATTGGTCTTCTTATTTGTGGGTTGAAACAACGGCAATAACAAAAACAAAACAACAATTAAAAAAAAGAAAACCTAGCCCATAAACCCTCAAGGGTATGTGGGGAACAGTCAGGAGGGGCAGGGCAAAGAAGGGATTCAACTCTGCTAGGTGTTTTAGACTCTCTCTCTCTCTCCCCCTCCCCACCCACACACACACTCACTCACTCACTCTCACTCGGAACCTTAGAGAACTCTCCGGTCTTCCCTTTGAGCACCTTGCTTCCATCTAGCTCTTGAAAACAGAGGAAAGAATATGGAGCATGAGGCCTGGGGGAGAATTAGATTCATGCAACTTTATTTTTGCAAATTTTAAAATTTAGTTTTGACCTTACAGAGTAAAAGTGAGGACCATATCCCAGACACAGACCCAGTCAGTGACTACTTAAGAGTGAGGGGACTTCAGCCTTGCAATGTCTGTGATCACCAGACAAAGACCCCTTCCTAATTCTGAAATCCTCCCTACTACCCCCCAGTCTCAAAAGTAGAATGGAAAGAAGGGAGAGAGTGGATGACACAATCGCTGGTTCTGTTCCTCAAGAATCTCACTGCTACCCCCACACTGAAGGAGGAAAGCACAGTTCAGGTGTAATTAATTGAGAACTGTTATTGGGTCATCATTAGCCAAGGTGCAAATAATTGCAACCCACTTTTATTTAAAACTGACCAGCCCCAAAGTGATAGATCGATTCAAAGTATAAAAATGATGTATCAAAACATCAATGTCGATTATTTGAAATATTGTAGTCGAATTTTTTTATTGCTTCATCGGTTAAGTGTCTGAAAGTGCAGTGTTCAAACATATATTTATGTTGTCAATACTGTCAGAACTGTCAGTTTTACTATTCTGGATTTGTACTACACTTCAAATTTACTCATTTACATAAAATGCCGACCCTAGAATTCCTCCACCCCCACCCCATGTCTCTCTTTCCTCCTATCTCTGGAAAATCCATGTCAATTTCTTCAAAGGATTCAGCAATCTTTGCCTAAGCTAAAGTGTGCACTGCCTCTATTACTCAATTTTCCACATCGGATTATAGGTCTTTTTCACCATTTGTAACTTTCAAAGGGAGCCTTCCTCCTTTCTTCTCAACTCTGCCTACTCCAACCTTTTCTCCGAAAAAGTATTGTAGCACTTGGAAAACTTCAGGTTTAAATATCCACATCTCAGCTCCAAATAAATCATTTAGGTAGAGAAACAGAAAAACCGGACTTCCCTGTACTTCCTTGGCTGCACTCCTGTAAACCAGGCTGTGTTGCACAGACGTTCCCACACGTGTCAGGGCCCATCATCAAATTACCTGGAAGATTGAAATCATACAGGGAAAATGAATTCGGAAATAGAATGACTTTTCCTTTCTTTTTCCTTAAAAGCCGTGATAGGAGAAAAAGAAATAATACATATAAATGAAAGGTTTTACCTTTAAAAGCTTTGAACACAAGTTGGAAGCAGAATTGACAGTTTTAATTCTACCCATTTTCACCTGGCACATCAGATCAAAGGCAATCATTTATTTTATGGGGGGGTGGATGGACAGTCTGATAGAAAACTTGAAACCACCGAATTCTAAATTTTAGGATACACGCTATCCTAAAAATCACCGAAAAATGAAAGACACTTATTGAAACACGAACATTGCATTGCTATGCACTCTCTGCCTAGACTAATTGAAATTTATAAATTCACATTCTGCCTAATTTTATGCCCCCCTCCCCCCACCAGGATTCCCTCCAAGTCTGATAGGAAAGACAAGGCCACTTCTGGGTGAGTGTTATGGAAATCTGTTTTCATTTCCATAACACTGAAGCACTTTTTATAAACCTTTTAATGTATTAAAGAAATCTTTTTGGACATTAAGAGAAGCTACACATACAACGATAGTTTGGCTTTATGCCTACAATCCCAGCATTAGAAAATAAAAAGATATCCAGAACCCAACTGAGAAGGTGGTTCACACCCACCCTTGCCTTAAAAAAAAGAAAAAGCAGCAGAAGTTTCCTACGTGCATCTCCATGTCTTTGTGTGCACGTTTACAAACATCTCTCAGTTCGTGTTTGCGTGTTACCTCCCTCTTGCCACACACTCGAAAGCAGAGGCATCCAGGGATAGCCCTCAGAGAACTGTGTTTACTTAGTTTTTTAAAAATCTCTCCACCACGTATGACAAGTGTTGCTTCAAGAAATTCGTCAACCTTCTACCGATACTTCCAGTTTTGCTGTAATGATCTGCAGAAGAGAACTGCCATCACTTTCTCACAACCCAAGGTGTTGCAGGAACTCGTAGAAAAAAGGGAGAGCAGCTGAAACGCTAATTACAGTGGAGGGCCCGGGCGCGGGGCAGGGTGGGGGTGGGGTGGGGCCCAAGGCGGAGACCGAGCAAGCGGGAGTGAGGAAGGTGCCTTACCTGGCCTGTACGTGGAGAAAATTTCGAATCCTCTTGGCGAGTATTTGGGAAAGGTATGGTAGCCTTTTTTTTTTTTTTTAATGCCTTTGGGGAGAAGTGATACCCTTGTGTAACAATTAGTTCAGACAATAAAAATAATTGGAAAAATCAGTTGGAATTTCTGAGTTTTTAATTACGTTTAATTTTGTGCTAAGCCGTAAAATTACGAATGCCCCTCAATTAAACACTCTCCTCTTGTAAAGCGTTTAACAACAATTATTCCTTAATCAGTCTGAATGTGAGTCACAAATGATGCTTTTCCACATCAAAGGGACGTCCTTCCACGTTACCTTTTAGTCATAAGAGGATTAATTCCTATAATTAGAGGGATAAATATGTGAATAAATACCTCTTCTCTTTCTCTCTCTCTCTCTCTCCAAAAAAAAAAAAAAATCACTTTCACTCTGTGAAACGTGGCCCGCTCTAGTCGGGTAAGGGGTTTTAATTGCCTTTGCCCGACACCCCTTTGCTGGTGGGCGACTGGAACCGAGGAGACGCGGGCGCAAAGCTCAGACCTCCAGAGGGACACACAGGCGCGCAGGTTTACACAGAAATGAATACGAATCAGGCAGGAGGTACGAAGCTCGGAGTCCCAAGATCCCTGCCAATTCCAGTGTGATCTTCCCAAGACAGTATCCCACTCCCCACCCTTGCCCCTGCCCAGAGAGGCGGGAGCGCTTTCTTCCTGTCGGTCCACTAGTTCAGAAGAGCGGGGTCCTTGCCCTAAGCCGAAGCTTCAGGTTTACTCTTCGGGCTACAAATAAAAATTGAGCATGACCTTTTAAAACTCCTGTGTGAATATCTCATTTACCTAATGACTTTATGTCACCTAGGAAGAAGGTCAATTTCCTCTTAACCTTTCCCCCGCTGCTGCAGTAAGCATTCTTCCCTAATCAATGGTGGCTAGAATAATCAATTCCCATTTTATGATAGCTGACAAACTCCATTTCTGGGCGGGGTGTCAGCGCGGCGGGGCTCGCTCAGGCAGGGACAGAGGTCTCACTGGGGTACGCCCAGCTCCGCCCGGCGCCAGGGGAAGCTGCGCTCTCTTCCGCGGAGTTCAGAGACCTTGGCAAACTTCCCTCCCCCCTACCGCCGGCATGACTTCTGAGTTGTCACTAATCCGAACCTGATATTCACCAGAGCTCCTTCGGTCACCGACAACGCTCCCCGCTGCTGCTGGGCCCCCCAACCGCCCCTCCTCAGCGTGTTTTTATTTCAAAGTCTGCAGGCAGGGATTGCCCGGGCCCGAACGAGTGTGAGTGTGTGAGTGTGTGTGTGCGCGCGCGCGTGCGCGCGCTTGCTTTAGTTTCATTTACATTTAAAAAATTATTTTTGCCTTCTTTAGCGTGAACCTCACAGCTCTTTCACCCTGTATCAGCCCTGCTAACTTTGCATAAACAAAGCAACAACAGAAGCTCAGAGTGGGTGGATTCCTGTGGATATGAAGGTAACTAGCAGAGTTTCTCTTTCTCTCTCTCTCTCTCTCTCTCTGTCTCTCTGTCTCTTTCTCTCCCCCTTCCCTCCCCCTTCTCTCTTCCTCTCTCCTCCTCCTTTCCCTTTTACTTTTCCCCCTCCCTCTCTCGCTTCTCCTCCTTTCTTACCTTTCTTCTCCTCCGCCTCCCCTCCACAATACCTTGTTATCCTAAAAGTTAGATTTGTTAGATGCCACTTTGCCCCTATTTTCAGTTCCCCAGTCAGGAAAATTACAAAGTCAAAGACATTTTGGAAGTGAATTTAAGGTAAGTTCACCATTTTTTAATCTTTGGAGGACCTAAATATAAACCCCTTTCACCTTCCCATCTTTCATAAAGTATAAGTCGACTTTTACACACAGAAGACTTTTTTGAGGAGAGGGATTTCCTAGCACTGGTTCTCCATGGGGCCCTGGAATTTCCTTCCCCTCATTCCACCCTAACCCCATTTTCACTCACTACCAAGACATGATGAAGCTGCTGTTGAGTAAGTATAAAAAAAATGTACAAACTGCTTAGGAAAATCTCTTTTCTTGGAAAAGGATATACACAGGTTTTTTGGAGACTTCTTATGATGAACCAGCTAGTTAAAAACAAGCTCCAAACTAAACTTTTTCTCCTGAGAGTGTTCTCTCAGGTCATGTTGATAGCCTTTGAAAAAGTCATTAAAACGTCCTTTTCTTAACTCATAGCACTTCCTTACTCATGAGCAGACATTCTGCTAAAATTGGGAAGTCTGTCAAACAATCAAAACAAAAATGTAACCATTCTACCTTAAAAGGTGGAATAAAGGAGAAATAATCTATCCTGGTGTAAAAAGGAGGGGAGGGCTTTGAATTCAATATGAGGCATATCTGGCCCAGACACTCACTGTTCACCAACAACAGCCTCCTCAGGCCCTGTTGGTGACAGATACAGCTGACCCAGTCACCATTCCAGGCTGCCCGAAACAGGACGTGCCATTCTTGCCTTGATCCCGAAGGTGCTGAAGTTGTGACCTCTGAGAGGCAGTGAGAACAGGCCAGGTTCAGGACCTGGCCTATGATGGGGTTGGGCCAAGTTCCCAGTATTGTCACTTCTCTTCTTGCTTCATACCAGGAAGTACATTTGCAAATCTAGTTGAATTAGATTCTGGGTTTAAATGGGCATTGAGGGCTGGTCCAGCCCTGAGCTACAGTTTATAATAGCCTGGATTGTAAAAGATCTTTCTTTCTCTTTCTCTTTCTCTTTTTTTCTTTTCTTTTCTTTTCTTTTCTTTTCTTTTCTTTTCTTTTCTTTTCTTTTCTTTTCTTTTCTTTTCTTTCTATTATTGTTGTTTAGTTACAGTTGTCCCCCCCCCTTCTCTCCCCTATGCCTTACCCGCTTCCCAGTCAATCCCCACCCCATTGTCTGTGTCCTTGATTTGTTTTACATCCCCAACAACTGAGTTACAGATTTTCTGGGATCACAACTTGTTTGTAGGTCAGGAAGTGCTTGTAGGGGAAGAGTTCTCTATTATTAGGAGTCCTGAGCAGGACTTTTTATCTCTATTTGACAGAAGAACAGACAGACTGGGGATGGGCCTCTTGACCTCGGGTAATTACTATAGTCTTCCTTCTTAAGAAAATTTAATTCTTATACAAGGAATAATGAACTACCTCTGACTACTCTATGAGGATTTCCTTTCCTTTTCTGATCTTAAGGGCTCTCACAGGAATTTTGAAGCATATGTTTAATACTAGTGTTTAGTCTCACTTCGTGGAAACATCTCATTCTGCCCACTTCTTCTACAGCCTACGGGAACACCTGTAGCATAGTCTTGGGCTATGCTCTGATTCTAGCACATGAAATAGAAAAATCCCATCATCAATTTACCCCCTTCTTTGTTCTCCATGCTACATACTAGGCTACTCTTCGGAAAAGAAAAACCTTTTAATTGTGCTTAATTTAGAGAGCATGTTAGAAAAAGAGATTTTTAATTTTTGGTAATAAAAAAGTGCTCTTCTCTCCCCATGACTATCTAACAACTTTGTCTGTTCCAGTGTCTCGCTATGAATTATAAGTCAAAATTGCATATCAGGATATAAACCGTAAGTATGGGAACAGGAAGAAGGACCACACAGACCACACCAGCTTTTCAAAGGTGACTGAGGTGTCTGCAAGGCTCATGCCCTATATGGAAAGGCATCTCTTTCAAGCATCTCTAAGGGGGAAGGTTACGTTGGATCGCTTCTGAGGCTGTTTCTAACCCCGGGAGGACAAAAAGGGACTTTGGTCTGAGGAGCAGGTAGGAGCCCAGACTCTGGACTCTGACAGAAAGGGGCTGAATCCCGGGCCTGACCCATGCTAAAAGAATATTGATCACAGGGTCTCTGGGCACTGGATGCACCTCAGCTACAGCGTGAGCAGCCGTCTTCACAGAGCTAGCTCTCTTTGGGTTCAGGCAACCACTTCCCTCTCCATTGCTACTAGCCTTGGGGCACTGCACTGTCCCTAGTGGTTTCTTAACACCCAGCTCACACCTTTTTGTTATCATTTCTTTGTGAAGCACTCCTCAAATTACCCTGCTGGGCCCTGACTGATAACACCTTAAAACTTGTTTGGAGGATTAAAATTAAATGAGATATTGTATGTAAAGCACAAAGCACCGTTGTTTGGTTTTTGGGTTTTTCTTTTTTTTTGCATGCGGGAAAGATTTAATAAACAGAACTTCTAGTTATTTTTTTAAGTAGTTGTTATCTGCCGCAACCTCCTCATTTTATAGATGAGGAAATGGAGGCCTAGCAGTTAACTTATGAATTCAAAGTCTAATTAATTCAAGATAGTAACAACTGTGGAAGAAAGTCCCTGGACTAGCAACTCGCAGTTCCCTGCTCTTTCCACAGCAGCTTGTTAAGCAAAACAGATGGGGGAGGAGGGAGGTTCTTTTGTCATAGATGTTGGAAAAAGAGTTAGATGAGTTGGAGGCAGAGGTGCAGGAGATAAGCATCTTTCCATGTAGCACTGGATTTGTCTCTGCTAAATTATTGCTGAAATAAAGCGTGCTATTGTGATTTGGAATCCACTGATTTCACTAAGAATAGAAAAGATATGTTACAGGAGAAGCAATGCATGCTTGACAGGTTAAAAACAAATTTATGAACACATAATTGGAAGTTTTACCAGGAGGCATCATAATGTTTCTAAGACATACTGGGTATACCAGCATTAATTTTCAAATAAAAACTGATTTTTGGACTAGCAGTGCAGATTAAATACAAACTTTATAATTCTGTAGAATATGCTATGTGCTGTGAACTAATATAGAACCCAAATACCAAATTCCCACTGAGCAGCATTCTGCAACTTGATAACACTAACAATGTCATGGGGATCATTAATTCCTACCTTCATGCCATCATTCAAACAGGTTTTCATTAACCTTGTAATACTCTCCAGGAGCTCTTATGGGTGCTCACATATTAATTAAATATATCCTCTGTTTCAGTGGGTTCACAGAGTGAAACAGAGGTAGGTATATGAACAGATTTTTATATAAACAAAGGTTGAAATATGCCTAGGTTACTATGGGCGCCTTGAAGAGGTTGAGTGGGGTGGGGAGCATTGAGAGAAGAGGCTTTCATGGGTCAGAGCTGAGTCTTAGCAAAGAGAAATTGGCCTCAGTCCAATTACATTTTAGCCTTCCAGATCCTTTCAAGTTGATGACATCAGTTTATTACTATTTAGCTCTTACTGATATAAATATTAGCAGTAAAATAAAAACACAATGTAATATTATATTATACTTTACTGTGATAGGTTGGCTGAGGTATACATGGAAACTTAGAAAAATTTCAATAATGTTTCTTTTGGTGACTAGACTGTATGACAGGAAAAAAGGGGTACATTCAAAAGATGGTATTTTACACAGACTCCTTGGAAAATGTTACCTTCAGAAAAGATTGCTTAAATGTACATTACTGCTTAGGCCTCATTTGTATGAGTTAGACCAGGCTTATCTGAGATGTAAACATATACTTTGAAAAATGAGTTGGGATCTATGCATGGAGAAGAAAGTAGAGCCATTTAGTTTGGAACCCAGGATACATTTATATACAATTGGACATACTAATAAATAGAACACAACTTAAACAGGTTATTTCCACCTATTCTTCACAAAGTTGGTCATTTGCATCTCAGTTGTAGTTGATAAATATGACGCCTAAGTACTTTAGGCATTTACTCTACCATGGTAATGCTGATAATTACTTGTGTCTCTTTTTCGAACTCCAAACGCAGACGTTATATGTCTCTGGCTTATTGTCATTCATGTTGCTCTTGTCCTCTGCCCTTGATCATCCTCTCTGGGTTCACTCTTCTTTTGACCGCCCCACACCAAAATTCACCGCTCTTCACATTGTGTGTGTGTGTGTATGCCTGTATCTGCACGTTAGCCATCCACAACTATAGCTATACTTGGAACTTAAACTTACTTTCATGATCAGGTGTAGTTAGTTTCATCCTTTTTTCTGTCTTTCATTTACCTACCATATCTTTATACTCTATTAAAATAGACTATTCTTTCTTTATTATGACCCTTATTGTGACTTCTGGTTTCTTGATCATTTTCTGCCAATTCATTAGTCACGTTTTTCTATACCTGAACTTCCATCCAGTTTTAAACATTAAGAAATGTATCTTTAAAGTTTTTTTTTTTGTTTCAAAAGTAATACATACTCATTAAAGGCAATTTGACAATGTGAAAAATAGGTAAAAGAAAAACAAAATCATCCATAACAAAGTATCCAAATCCAGTTGCTGTCGAAGTTGTAGTGTATGTTTTTGTGGTTTTTTTCTCTGCATAGTTCCTTTTATGTAGTTGTAATTGTACTTTGCATAAAATTTGCATCCTAGTTAAATATTTGAATTCTTTATTACTATAAACCTAGATGTCTTCAATTAAGCATCATAATTCACTTTTCCATTGCAATATTACTGAGCACTAATTTTTTTCATTTTTACATACAATCCTGTAATGAGCATTTTTGTGCATAAAAGTTTTTCAAAACTCAGAGTGATTTTCTTAAGATGAACACAGCTCAAAGAGTGTGAATGTATTTAAGTCAACATCCAAAGCCTCTGTTGATTTTTTAACTTTTTTCATGAACTTCATGACCATTTCCATCTTCATCTTTAAGCATTTTCTGTTTCTATTTCTGGTTGAAAAGTCAATTTTTATAAACATATATTAATTGGGATAACATTGGTTAATAACATTACATAAATCTCAGGTGTACATTATAACATCTGTATATTCTATTGTGTGCTCACAACCCGAAGTCTAATTTCCTTTCATTACCGTAGTTGTGAATAGAAGACTTTTGAGAAAAGAAGTCCTGAACACATTCAGTCCATATTTATGCCCTGAACTTCAGTTGGCCTCCCAAAGCTAAGGTTACTCTTCTATCCATTCCCTGTGGCAACTCCTTCCTGTGACAATAACTCACTCTCTCCTCCTCCTCCCTGTCCCTTTCTCTCCCCTTTCTTTTTCTTTCCTTTCCTCCTTTCCTCCGTCTCTACAAACTACTTAGAAGCCCCTAACTACTCTCACCCTTCTCATTCTTAGGTGTCTCCACTGAAACCAAGAATTTCTGGTATGAGCCTTCTACATTTTTTTCTGTCATTCCCTGTTCTTTAGTCATAATGTTACTCTGTTTTTAAGAATGACTACTATTATCTTTTTACTTTTATATTTAGTAAAATATTTGTTTACATATACAAGCACATATGTAACATATTTGGCTGTTAGAAAGTATAATAATGAAAGGAATATTTGTGAACTAGCCACTCAACTTAAGAAGAGGAACATTGCATACACTCATGTGTTCCTTCCTTTTCATCCTTCTGCTTCTTCCTGGGAGAACTACTGTCCTGAATTTTTAAAGATAGTTTTTTTGGGTGCATGTATTCCTGAACTATACAAGGTCTGTCTGGAAAAAGTCCAGCCATTGTTAATGTAATGAGAACGGTTTGCATGACAGCAATGTAACTTGGCAACCAAGGAGAGTGGACTGGAATGTGCATGTGTGAACAATGATGACTTCACTGTACTAGTCAGTGGGGGCGGTAGATGCCCGTTGAGCGAGCACATGTACTGTGTGGCTGTCACATTCAAAATGACTGCGCAAGTAGAGCAATGAATCCTCATCACATTTTGCATTATGCTTGAACATTCCTCCACGGAAGCTATTCAGATGATTCAGAAGACGGCAGTTATAGGCAACTGGTGATTGGCAGCTTCATCATGACAACATGCCCACTCATGCATCATGTCTGGTGCAGAGTCTTTTGGTGAAACATCAAATCACCCAAGTGACTCAGTTCCCCTACAGCCCAGATTTGGTGCCCTGCAACTGGTGACGGGGCAGCTGATGGCGATCAGGGGGAGTGTGTGAGGTCCCAAGGTACCTCCTTTGAAGGGGACTGAGGCATCACTGTCCTATGTACAATGTTTCTTCTGTCTTGTATCTTCTTCATAAATGTCTCTATTTTTCATATTACATGGGTGGATACCTTCTAGACAGACTTTGTATATATTTAATATAAGTTATATCAATCAAATACAATATAATAACATAATATATTATTACTATATATGCTTAACCTCTCCATATTCTATGTGTTTGTGTCATATGTATATATATTACTAAACAATACATTGTTTCATTTTGCTTTAAAAAAAAAATGGTTTCATACCCAATGTAGTCTTTCTAGATTCCTTTTTTCACTAAACATCACATTTTTAAGGTAAATTGTTTTATATGTAGCTATAGGTCATTTCTTTTTTAAAATTTATGCATGATATTCACTTGTGTAAATATAACACAATTTATTTATCTTTTCTTTTTTATGTTGTCACTATTTTTATTGTTGCTGCTATTAAAAAGAGTTCTGCCATAAGTGTTCTGGTATTTTTCTCTTGATGTTTATGTGCAAAGCATTTTCAAGATTTAAGAGTATAAACCTAGTGGTGAACTGTCAGATTATTTTTGGTATACAAATGTTCAATTTTCCAAGATAACATGAATTATTTCCCAGTGATTTTATTGATCTTTACTCTTGCTAGCTATATGTAAGATACCCTATTATCCACATCCTCTGTAATACTTGGTAATTTTGTCTTTACTTAAAATGTGTTTTGAAAGACAGAAGTTTTAAATTTTATTGCACTTTAACTTATCAGCATTTGCTTTTATGGCTTATGCTTGTTTGTGTGTCTTGTGTAAAATACTCTTTCATATCCTAAAGTTATATTTTGGTAAAATTCTTTAATAAATTTGGTGTTTTGTACTTAATTCTTTAACCAA
>PVJD01017668.1:0-16836 GCA_004026545.1 Mormoops blainvillei | reverse complement strand
GTGGGGGAAGGGGAAGTGGTGGGGGGAAAATGGACAAAACTATACTTGAACAACAATAAAAAATTTTTGTTTTAAAAACCCCAAACTTGGGTCCTTTTCCCTTATCTTAAGTCAGGGGCTTATTGGCAGTTATTGCTAGAAGTAATGATAACCCCAGTGTGTATAGTATTTAAAATGTCAAAATGCTTCACATTTAAAAATCTACTTTCAGTAATGATAATGGCCTTGTTAAATATCATCTCGGTCTCTTTCTGTCTCTACCAGTAACCCTATTTTATAGGCATTAGGTAATACAAGACTTATGTAGGAAAGTTAAGAGAACCTAGGCTATAATTTTGGACAGTTCTGATCCCTAGAGGGTTCCTCTAGACTCAATAAACACACAGCAATCTTGTATTTAAAAACACTTTAGACACTGCTTGCTTAATAATTTTCAAAGTATTGTTTAAGCATGTGATTTATCTTTTGCAATATATTCTTTCTTCGGCAAAGGAATTCCTTATTTCTTCATCCTCCACTTATCCATGCACCCAACACAGATAGAACAAATGCCACTTGAGGAATGGTACCGATGTAAATATTAATCTAGATACAACAAAAGTATAAGGAATTGTCCCTAGACTTTTCATTGAAATGGTATAACTCAAATAACTCCCACACAGAAGATACTTCTCATAATTACGTATCTTTTGTTCCTACATAATAATACTAATCACTACAACAACAATATTAATATTTACACTGTTCTAAGCACTTTATATGTATTGTCTCATTTGATGTTTACAGTGTATTTATGAGTTAGGTATTGTTATTATTCCCACTACACAGATGAAGGGGGTTAAGAAACTCTTCTGAATTTGAACCTGGCTTTCCTCAGAGTTTATTCTGTTGGCTATTTGTTGCTGCTCACAGGTGTTAAATGAAATAATTCAGAACACCATGGAGAAGAGTGTGAACTCTGAGTAACACTCATTTAATGTTAATATCTGATCCTTTAGCTGACCAGCAGCATAGTTTGAACATGGTATTAGTACCACTCAGCTTCTGTGCCTTTTAACTGTAAACTAGTGACAATAGTGGCTCTTTGGGGTCATTGAAAAAACTAAATCTGTCCTCCTCTCAACTAATTACTTAATCTGATAGTTTGTGACCACCTGTTATACTCCAACCACTTTTCTGGGTGTTGAAGAAAGCACAGGTGAGCCAGAGAAGGATGATGCTGGTCCTTAGGAAACTTGCAGAGAGAGAAACAAAGAACAGATGCAAGCAAATAGAAAAGTTGCAAATTACGGCATGTATTATGTAAGCAATGGAATAAGAAGATAAAAAATGGAAGGTACACATTATTATATTATCAATTTCATGAATACAGTGGTTGCATCTGTCCCGTTATCACTGTATTCCCAATGCCTAGAATATTATGGGCATTCAATACATGTTAATTGATTGAATATATAAATGAAAGAAAAAAGAGTCAAATTGTCTTCAGGGACAACTTCTTCAAAGAGGTGAGATATCAGTTAACATATAAGATATAAGAAGAGTTGACCAGCTCAACCACAGGAGAAAAGTACTTTCTAGGTAAAGAAAACAGCATGCACAGAAGTCCAGAAGTGGGCAAGGAAGTTTGTCTTTACATTGGCATTGGGTGGAGAGAAAAATGTTCCATGAGAAAAGAAACCCTTGACTTGGGGTCTGAGGCCTAGACCTCAGGCAAGAAAATTTGCTCTAAAGGGACATTTTCTCAGCTCAGAATAAGTGCGCATAGAGTAAGTACAGATAAAGCCCTACTGAAGATGAAGTTACTCTTCAGAGTTAAAAAATATGATATACTATAGTCTGAGTAAGAATTCACAGACATAAGCAAAGGAAGAGAGTCACAATAAATTCAGATAATAAAATAGTCTTATGAATATAATAATAAGCATACTTAAAGTAACGGCATAGAACAAGACTCAATAAAGCTTTTTATAAATATAAACTAAAACTATAATATTTTAATATAAATTTGAATCTTTTACATCATTTTTGTTAATTACTATTAACCATATATTAATATTACCATACACATAAACTGTTACCAACAGGAGCAGTTCAGAACATAAAACTCTGACCTTAAATAATAGACTTGACAGCAGTTGCCCATTTACACATATTAGTTGCATAATTTCTTGTCCTGAAATTTCCAATTTTATATAGTTTTATTTAACGTGCATTTCAGTTCTTCATGTCACAGTCTACACACAATGGTTTATATTTAGTATTCTCTAAAAATACAAAGGAAAAACTAAAAGCAGAGACCTATGATTGATTGCACATTTAAATAAATGCACTACAGATTGAGACAAATGCGCCGAGCGTGTGTGTTTCAATCACTGTATCGTCACACAATTGAATAAACACACATGTACAATACAATGTTTAATTGAGTGCAGCAAGTACATTTATTTTAGTGATTGCACCATTGCATATTCAAGCAAAGGCACTGAGTTCACTTTGGGGGAACTGAAGTTCTGTATACATACATGAGTTTTAAATCTTTCACTGACTTTGGTAGATCACAAATACCCACATATTTTTAAAGGATTGAAGTGAAGTGTATTTTATTTCACAACATTTACTGTTAATGGACTTAAACAGATTTGAAATTTGGTTATTAGCTCCCTAAATTTAAAAAAATTAAACTTTAAAAAATTTCTAAATGTTTCTTTTAAAATGTCACTCTGATCTGTCAGTGAGGATGAAACAGGACATTTCCTCTATGTCCAAGTAGTTTTTCTATGATTATCTTGTCTGGAAATTGCAGTTCCAACTCTTTAGGCATCAAGCATCGGACTCATTTTGCTTTAGGATTGTTTGCACAGCTTCAGTCAAATTTAGTATTACCTCGTGCATGCATGCACATCTGAAGGCCAAATCTGGGCTATTAGGTCTAAAGACCCAAATGGAGCTTGCTAGATTCTTTCATGCCTCCTTCATGCTCTATTTACATAGATGTTCTTTTTCAGAAGTGCTGCCATACACAGATTTCTGTGTCATTTCCACTAGTAGCATCTTGAAAGGAAGAAAAAAAAGAAAAGAACAGCTAAATAGTAGTGTTTTCTTTCCTGCATCAGCTTTCTAACATCTGTTCAATTTACCAGGTGTGATGGACAGGTGGTAATGAATGTTCAGTACCAGGTACCCAAAAGAAAGTTGCTCAGGTAACAAGTTCTCTAGTTTGATGCTTTTTCCTTGAATGTATTGGCTTTAATTGTCTTTCTTTAATAGGTACTTAAAAGATTCATTCTGCTCTTTTCAGGATGAGGGTTTATTACTTGGAGGAATCTTCCAATAGATATTTCTAAGCACAGAAGTGTTGTAATGTTAGTCTACGGTAGTGTTTTCAAGGGTGAGCTCTGCAAATTTAGTTCCAAGTAATGTTACTTGGGGGAAGGATACGTTGCCAAAGATGTTTGGAAAAATATGCATGCTAACAATATTAGCTAACTTTGATGAAGTGCTTACTCTGTGCTTTGCATTAATGGGTTGGAGGTCCTGTCCCTGCCCCCCAACCCCCGCCCTGTTGCACACGTGTGCACACACCAAATGTGAAAATGACTGCTTCATTTGTTTCCCACTTACAGTTGAACAAAATTTATTAACTAAGAAGTCCTGTCATGAATTAACTTGGTTAACTTTACTTAACCCAGTTTTTACAAAACTTATTATATGATGGAAACCTTTGCATGTAAGACCTTTTAACATCCCACAGGCCACACTTGAGGACTCTATAGACTAGGAAAACAGAAATAAATGAGATTATTGTCTTCATAAAGTTAACAACAACAACAAAATGCCTGTGTCCAAACATGGAATAACATTTTTAAAAAAGTAAACTTGCTAATCAGATTAAATGACAGATCTTGTCAATGAAAAATTAGTCAAACTGGTTGCTTCATGTTGGCTATTTTTTAAATAATTATTTGCCTCTTTTCTTTAACATAGAAGGTCATTACTGGATCATTCCAAGATAACCCATTGAAAAGTGAACAATTAAGTCAACAGTCATGATGCCTTGAGACCTATTTTTCTTTCCACTAAATTGACTGAATAGAATAGCTGGTTTATCCTCAAAACATTTTAATGGTGTTTCTCTTGCCAGCGCTTCTTATATTTTTATAAATTTACATTAGAAGGAAGTTACCTATAATTCTGTACAAAGTAGATATAACCCAAAGAACAGGCCATTAAACCACTGGGTAAGATTTCATGGCAAGGAAAGAAATCACTGTGCTTGTATGTAAATAATTAGTGAGAAAAAAATTAAGTTGTTTATCTTTACCTTCTCTGAAGCAGTCTCTTCTCTTTCTTGTTTACACAGCAGAACATATATATGATAATAAAACATATAGTTTTTAAACAATTTTATATCAGTTAAATACAAGCAATGTAGAAGAGCTTTGCTTGTGTGAACGCATAGATATAAACAGATGCACATATTTTTCTTTTGCTCAGACAGAATGTATACCTGAGATCAGCCAAAGAAATAAGAATAAATAATATCACAAACTTTAAGAGAGAACTAAATTAAGCTTCAGCTTGATTGTCCTGAGATGTTTTTATTGCCATTTTATCCAACCTCTGCTTAGCTTTTGCTTAAGATGTTGGTGAAATGATGAAAGCTGAAGTGTAAATAGGTGCTTCAATAAATGCAAACAAATGAGTGCTTTCCTAGCAAAGAATTACAGAAAATCAGCCTTTCCTCTGAAGCTAATCCCTCGACAGCTAAAACTGTGAATTTCCCCCCTCAACATGCACACAGATGGGTTGCCACTGAGGATGACAGATGAGTTGTGTTTGGTGGGATTAATGCGCATTATCATGTTAATGGAGGCTTAGGTGAGGTCTGAGCAAGTCACAGGCCTGGCCAGAATTACTGGGGTTTACAAAACTCTGTGTGCGCATGCTCCTCTTCTCTTTCTTCTTCTTACTTATAATTAACTTGTAATGTTTAACATTTTTAGCCTACCAAATGATCCACAGACTACTGCCTTCCTAAGTACTAGGAGCATTTATAGATCCAGCATCATGAGCTCTGTCCTTTGACATGCAAAATGCAGGCAGTCCTGCCTGATTTGTCCTTCCATTGCCTTTGTGCATTCAGCTAACTCATAATCCAGAGTCTACTTTGTTGCAATCGCTTTTGAAATCTGACATATTGATCAAGAGTTTAGCCTTAGTAACTACTGCACATATATCAACTGTTGTTGAGTGTGTCAGGTCACATTTGATGGCAAGATGATCCTGTACCCAACTAGAAGGGCTCCTGCAGCTCCCAGGAGGTGATTCTGGTTACCTCACCTGGCCAGAAAGGTATGTTGTTGCATCATCGCTAACAAAACGAAGTTTCATAGCTTCAGTTTAGGATCTGTGTGTAAGGTAGAGAAAATGGAGATATCACCAAAGAGATAAAAATAAAAGCCTGTCAATATTCTATAATGGCTTGCAGTTTTAAATTAAGGCAAAAATCAATAAGTATTAATGTCAGACTTTTATGTCCTTTTGAAATTGTGTAAAAATAACTAGGTGTTTTCCTATTTAGTTTAATTTAGCAAACTCCTTTTCCTACAAATAATTCTATCAATATTACCAAATTAATGTAGGCAAACTTTTACAGGTCTTTCTTTAAAAATGCTATTGCAAAAAATAACTTCTGTATTACTAAGATGTTCCTCATATCCTACAGTAGTATTTATTTAATAGTTTTGGTAGTTCCTTGAAATTCACTTAAAATCATTTTTAAAGAGAGAATTTTCACCTCATTCTGAAGTGAGAAGCATGTGAGTGAGGGGGAAATATTTCACAAGTTATTAATTTCACGTATTAATCAAAACAAATAGCTCACCAATAGAGTGATTCCTATCGATAGATAGACCACATGTCTCTCTTTGCTAGAGAGAATCTGTCAGAGAGTGGTTGTCAACAGCACCCCCGTTTATTCCCAAAAGTTCTTATTTGTCTGATAAACCTATAAACCAAAGCAACAGATTCCTAAATAAAGCTCTCCCGTATCTGGAGTGTGCCAGAGAGGGACGGATATTAGTTGGAAGTAAGGGCCCACTGCCAGAAAGCGTGTCAGAACCACTGAGTCTGCAGAGGGGGGACATTGAGGAACATGAGTTTCTTCTGAGTAGAAATTAAGGCTGTAACTCAAACGTCCAAATAAATCTTTTATGTATTTCCAGTAAATTTTAAAACATTTCATTCCAAAAATAATCATGAATGTTAAGTACATATGCATGATTTTTTTTTTGATCCAATAATTTATCTACACTAGCTTGTTCTAAATAAAATCAAAGCCTGTAATTAGTTCAATACAAAATCCTTTATCTGAATTGATGAAATTTTGGCTGCATGTATTAGTCAGTTAATTCTCACATCTACCTGTGGGTTAGGTTATTTATGTGACCACTTTATACATGAAAAAAACTGAGATTAGAAATGCCATGTAGGTTAAGAGGGCACACAACTAAGAAGTAGGAGATATTTTAAATATACAAATATCATTGATTCCAAAAGGCTCCATCTTAACCTTTATGATGTATTAACTTATGTAAACACAGCCTATGTATAGACTTCCTTAAAGTCTAAAATACGTTGCCCCATTGGATGCTGTTCTAGATATATGTTTGTCCATATTGACAAAGTAAGTCCATATTGACAGAAAATTACCAAATTGTCCTATCACTAACTTGCTTTTCTTTAATTTTTTCTATTTTTATTTTATTATCTAATTTTATGTTTCTTCATCTGTTCTTAGGCATGACTGACTTTAAATAATTACCAGAACAATAGTTAATGCTAATGTATAGTGAACAGTTAACATACATTACAGACACCTCAGGAAGTGAGACACAAGAAAGCCAGACATGCCTGGAAGGGTTCTCTATTAGAAGATAAAAACAATGTAGTGTCTCGACATGTAAATCCTTAATGCTATGTTACGTATAACAGGCATCATGTTTTTGAGAACCAACTTTAGATTGTCCATCAAAAGGAATCTTAGGTAGTTACCTCAAGTCCTGAAGTTACTCTTCAAAAAGCAAAAGCTAATGAAGAAAATGAACAGAATAAAAAGTGTTCCTCTTAATTAATTAAAGAATTAATTAATGCTCATTATCTTTTTATCATAGTTTCTCTATTTGAAACCTAGATACTATTAATAACTTCTGTCTGACATTATAAGTTTGAGTATAAATGTTATGTTGTAGTCAAAGGAGCATTTTAATTCAAGGACATCCTTAAGGTCTCAAGCAGGGACCTCACCCTTTTATAAATTTTCACTACAATTCAGTGGAAAAGAATATTCCTGTGTTATTTGTACCTCTTTACTACCATTCCAAGTATACTTAGGGTCACAACATAGTATCAATATTGTTACTTTTATATCCTTTATTTTTATTAAATGTTAATTCATGAGAATCGTTCACACCTCAAAAACAGATATATCATTTTTGTGACCTGGGCCTAAATACTTTGTAATAATAGCTGAATGTGAGTATAAACTTCACAGAAATTGAAAAGTGAAGGAATATCTTTCTCATTTCAATATTGGTGCTTTCAAAAGGATTCTTCAATGTCAGATAATAGCCTTTGCGGTAGGTTTTCCAAAAGGAAATATATGTGTTATTAGGGAAAAAGTTGTATCTTCCAAAATATTAACTAATCCAAAATAATTCAAATTTACCAAGTTACGTAATAGTCCTTGTTGAGCTGAACTTTTCACCCTCTCACATACAGTGGCCTAAAGAAATGTAAGGGAAAGAGGAGGAAATCAGCACTTTTTTTTTTAAAAGTATCGACAGATGTCATCGCACTGTGAGAGTACGCTGCTTCCCACAGGCCTTCCTCAGAGGAGCTGCAGCTGAGGACGCTGCTCTAAGGACCCCGCACGGCCTGCACCCACTCTCTGGGCAGCCCCCTTTAGGACGGGAGCCCTGTGCCCCGAAGGACCCTCTAGAGTAGGTGTGCACGGGTCTTTGAAGATAAATCTTGAGCAGCAAGGATCCTCAGTCCGCATGTATAATCTTCCACTTTCATCATCCGAAACCTGCCAACGCCTGTTGCCAAGGAATTAGAAGAAAAAGAAAGGCTTACTCTGCAAAACTTCTTTACTGGAAAACGTGTGAAATGAAAATTATTTGAAGTAAAGCTCCAATTATGCATTATGAAGTCAGACATTATCCAAAAAGATACTCCTTCCACATGTCCTGTCCCTTCTGAGGGGTCTGAAAATAACCTTCAGGATGAGAGCATCCTGCCAGCCTATGTTCGCCTAGTGCTACCTCGCCCACTGGACACATTTGCCTTAAGGCAGGCACTGCAGGGGTTAACTCACTTTCTCCTAGCCTTTCTCAGAGCTTTGCTCTTTGGAGTGGAGGGTTTATTTGTGTGATTTGAAGAATATCTGCCTCTGCCCTGAACAGACAGAAGCTGTGACATTGGGCTCTGAGCCACCCACCGAGGGGCCGGTGCCTAGGAGGGATCTACGTCAGGTGATGTCCTTGGAGAGCAGATTTGTACCTTAAAGGAAAGTTATTTCTGCCAAATCACTTCAAATGTGTTATTTAGTTAAGTTCTCCTCCATTTCCTTCTTTTTTCCACAGATAGATGTAATGGTGACATTTTATCTCCACACAGGAACTTGTGTCAACAGCTCCCTCCACGGACCATTCACTAGAGTTGCAATGTCACAGTGTCCAACTCTCATATGTGTGATTGTTTTTGTTTTGTTTTGTTTTAATCTACTGATGATTTTTTTTTTTTTTTTTTACTTCTGCAAACCTCCCTTTCCCTTTGATGTCTGTTGTTAGCTGAGCTCTGCTCTGGTCACGCTAAGTCCGTTGTGTCCCTGATCACACGTCCTTGGGCTAGCCTGGGGTCCACCTCCACTCTCCTTTTGCAGGTCGGGGCTCTCTTTGTTACTACTCTAGTGCTCTGTTTAAAAATACCTCTCAGCTTCTGTGTTTCGTAAGGGTAGAACAAGTAAACTTTTATTTTCCCTAAGATTTGATGGTAATACGGAAGAATCATATTAGCACATATGTGTACGTGTGTGTATCTTTATTTTTTGTTTGTTATTTTAAAGATTTTGGACTAGACTTGAGTATTTCCTATTAAAAACCTGTTGCTCCTATAGGCATCAGTGCTTTTAAGCAGGACCATAATTGTAAGATTATCCGATGGCAATGTGTGGACAGGCCTCCTGCACTGAGCCTTTAGCAGAGCAGTTTCAAGATTGTTTTCATTTGTTGCCTGTTGAGAAAAGCCGCAGGGAAATGTCAAAGTAGTACTCAATGACATGTTATACTACTTTTAAGCAAAGGGTAATTTTTAATTTTTTATTGTTAGTACAATTGCTCTGTGTGTTTTTCTTTATTCTGCCTTTACATCATGTAGTTTTCTTTCTTTCTGCTGTACAGCGACCCTTTGATTGCCACTCTTTTCTTGCTTTGTGTTTTGGAAGGAAGGATTTCTTATCTGTTAGGGTTCTCTCATTAGATTTTTCTTCAGCCTTGAGATCTTCCCTCATTTCCTTTGTCCCAACACAGGAATCAGAATGGGAGTGTCTCTGTGTGAGGCAAAAGAGGAGAGGAGGTTGAGCAGAAGAGAAATTTGCTTTCAGAAAAATGCTTAAGGGGTCAGTCCTAAGGGGAAGTATTAAAAGTCTAGCAAAGTCAAGAATCTTCTCCTCCCTCCCTCCAGCTCAAATGCCTAACACTGGGGAGATTCAGTATTGACTGTCATGTTATCCACTGGAGAATTTCACTAATAAAATTATATCCCTGCTCTACTCAGGTTAAGTTTACATGTTGCCACAGTGACTTATTTTTATTCTGATTTTATTATTAAACTGTCCTAGCAATTCATTTGTAATTGAGTCATTACAATTAAACTAACAAAGTTTTAATGGAAGACTGTGAAATTTTTATACAAAATATATTTCTCCCATGACAGATTGTTATTAGCTTGGACTTCCCAGTGACAAATCAAGTAGGGTGATACCAGAACACAATTTAACAGCATTTATGATTATCATGGGTACTGCTTTATTATTGTCTTTTTTATTATTTTCATAATGTAGAAATAATATAGAAGAGATGTATGGTTCATCAAGTGATGACCAGTGGCATATTGCATCTTGTTTAAAAAGGGAGTCAGTCCTCTTGCCTTATTGCGAATGTGGAGTTTAACAAGACACTTGCCATCATTTCCTTAATAGGGATAATAAACAGAACAATTCTGCATAAAAGCTCGTATCAGCTTCTTTCATGCCTTTTCTTTTCAGAAGGCTGCCTAAGGGTTTAAGCAATTTACTAGTCTGACCCGCATCCTTTCTCTGCAGTCTGCGGTTCTTTTGTTTAACATTAGTATGTGGGCAAACAGCATTCTGAGCTGTGGAGAGCTTATCAGCCCGTGTGCAGTCGACCGGAACCCCATTCTATGTATCTAAGCGGGGCCACATTTAATACTTCACAGTGGGAGCATCTGCAGTTTCCAAAAATGACTTGTTTATCAGATAAACTCTGTCCTTGCACTGACAGATGTGGTGGATGGTGGATCTTCAGTATCATACTTCTCTAATAGAAGGCTTGTACAAAATATGGTATGCTGAGGGACAATGAGACCCACAGACCAGAGTCATGACAAGAATTATTTATGTGGCCACTATCCAACTGCCTCAGAATGCGCTTGCTGGGTATGGGAAAATGAAAGCAGCTCTCAGTTTCTCTCATGGAATTGAATGAATGACAAATTCCCACATTACCTCTAGTGTTAAGTAGAGGAAAGACATATTCACTGTTAACAGAACATAACGTGTTATGATTTCATTGGTAAACACTGAAAGGTGCCTTAGTACCGATGTCTGATAAAAATCATGATCCTGAGGGGGCTGACTGAAATATTGATCATCATCTACCCAATGGTGCCAGAGTGTTGGGAAATTAGAAGAATTGGGCTTAGGAGGCTTATCTGCCATTAATCCAAGATAGTGTTAGTATAGTCTGTTAATTCAAACGATATTTTCTTTAAAATTTTGAATAGAATTTCATGAAGTTATTTTAAGCATATCGAGGAGTTATAAAACCCCACCTCTAAATCATACAATTTTAACTTTGAGGGTTTTTTTTTTTACTATGGACATAGAGTATGATGTAATTAATTCGAGACCATTGCCAGTCTTTATGTGTGTGCAGACATATGCATATGTTTATTATGCATATATGCAAATATTTAGTTCATTAACAAAAAGGTATATTTGACTCTTAATAACTAACACATTTCCTAATATTTTATTCTTTCTCCATAGAACGAATTAAAGGTTTTTTAAAAATGTGTACCCTGATTTAATCCCAAGGGATGTTCAGTTATGATAGAATAATCTGGACCTTACCCTGACATCTTACAAATTCTAAGGTAGCATCTGAAGTGAGGTTAAGCGACACAAGTATGGATAACCTGGAGCCTCCCCCTGGAACTGCAGTCACAGAACAAGCCCTGATTTTAACTGATTAGGTTTGATCCTTAATGCAATTTACATTGCTTATGGTACTCTTATAATTTGGCACATATGTTACATTTTTGCTCCTACCTATAATTACTCTTCATATTAAAATATTTTCTCTCTAATTATTTCACTAGTAGTAGCCCCATTCACCTTCCAGCTCTTTGCCAAACACCTTTAAACATGTCTTTGTTGTTAATTGTGAAGTGTTGCCATGACCATCTGATGAGATTATTATTTGGAAAACCATTTTTAAATTAATAACTTAAAGTTCAGTATTCTTGAATAGGAATAAAGGCAATAGGGTAGAACAAAACAATAAATGCCATAAGATGCATCTTTGATGTCTTGTGGTCAAAGTAAAGGTAAAGCATAATTTTATTTCTAATAGAAGTAAAATTAATATAATGAACCAATCAAGAAAACTAGGAAATATAGTGATGTATTTTTTCCTTTCCTCTACTTTTGCCTATAGGGTTTAATGCCCTTTTTAAATATAGTTAAATACATCCATGCACTGTCTTTATACAGGCAGGCCTATCAAAGAAGCAACCATTAAGAAATATATTCAATATCAGACTAGAAGACATTTGTGTGCCTTACCCTACTCTCACTAATGTGTGCTAGCCAACTGTTCATGCAGAAATTGTAACTGTTAATGAGGGTTAAAAGGAAATTTTAAATTGGGTGTCATCTTTTGAATAAGGTACCTCAACTGTTATATTCTGTCTAATATTTATTTCCTATCTTGCCTCTTGCTCTTAACACAACCCACCACTAAA
Organism: Mormoops blainvillei; assembly: GCA_004026545.1. Classification (NCBI taxonomy): domain Eukaryota; kingdom Metazoa; phylum Chordata; class Mammalia; order Chiroptera; family Mormoopidae; genus Mormoops; species Mormoops blainvillei. The sequence continues at coordinate 4,506 of PVJD01017668.1, read as the reverse complement.
AAAAAATAATTATTGTTATAATATTTTTCAAACAACACACACACACACACATACACACACGCCCCCTTTCCTGGCCCTGCACATTTTCTGGGTCTAACATTCCTGATTGCACACTGTTTTTCCTAACACTAAATCCCATGTGTCACATGCCTTGCATGGCTGCAGACTTTGGCCTTTTCACCTGCTGTTTTGGTTGGCTTTAGATGCAAAGAGAAGGATATGAGAAAGAGAAAGGGGGAGGGAGGGAAGTTTGGAAGACTGAAGCTAAAAAAAATGGCAAATGTTTTTAGCGCCTTCATCTAGACATGTGTCCCCTCACTCTGTGACATGGCTGCTCCAATGTTGCCATGGTGAGGATTTCTAATCATCCCTACACATGACAGGCTCCTATTTGTCTGCACTCCCTTGGGTGTAAATTTCTAGGCTTAAAAAAAAATCCATGTGAGCGTATCATCCGCCGTGCAGATGTTTCACTGCTTTAGAATATCAGGCAGCTGCTTGTGCCACCGTAGACAGCTAATTGGAGACTGCATCGTAGGAACAGAGGCGTAATTATGGCATAAATACACATCCTCTGGTGCATCATTGTATCTCTATTAACAGAAAATTTTAAACAGTGCTCAGAGTGTAATTAGTGTAGTTGATAAAGTTGTAAAACATGTAAATAAGGGAAATAGCAGGTACGTGGCCAATCCACTATCCAGCACTAGGGGATGCAGATTATTGCCTATTTAGAAATAATTAGCAAAGCTGCATTAGCAGAGCCTGTGTCCAACAGAAGCAAGGCAAACATTTATTCTGGTAACAGCTCTTTCTGTGCTAGCCATGAAAATCTACTAATATTGGTAATTTAGCCCTCATTACCAGAGGATAAAGCATGAAAAGAGCTCAGACATGAAATATGACAAGTAATATTAATTTTTATTCCAGAGGAAAGGATGCTTCCTTGGGTTGCATGCTGATTTCTCGGCAGGGTCTCAGCAGTGCATGCAGAGGAGGCAGTGGGTAGCTGGTAGTTGAAAATTCAGGATATGGAGTTGACTCCCTGCTGGAGGTATACCCTGGGGTGGCTATGACAGTGGCTGATGAGGCATGCCACTGTTAGTGCCCAGCCAAACCTCAGGTCACAGTTCAAAACAAGCACTCAGCCATTAAACTTCAGTCCTTATGGGCCCGTGAGGGCTTGTGTCCTCATTCCTGCTCTTTTCCACCCTCCCAGCCCTTTTTCTCTTTCCTCTCCAACGTTTCTTTTTTCTCCCCGGAATGATTTTGCAGAGCTATGCAGGCAATCAGATTGATTTTTGTGCTTGCCCCGCCCTTTCCAACGTGCTTCTGATAATGAGCTGCTGTTGTTGAAGTGGAGAGTGTGGGAGGGGCGGTTTCAGCTGCGCCTTAACTATGTGTGTCGTGAGCCCTGGATGAGAAATGATCCTTTGGCTCATATGCGTTGAAGATTGTGTCACTGGAAACTATCACCCTGTGACCAGGAATCATGAATGGCAAAAATTTGGAGCTTGTTTTACAAATACACTTCCTAATGAAGAAAAATGCAAAAGCACTGCTAGTTTCAGAAACCTCAATTTATTTTCCAGACAGTGGTATAGAAAAGGCAGAATGTTTGGGGAAGAGCCACCTTTTTTTGCATTAATCTCTTGCTGTTAGCTTGTTCTTTGTTTTAACTCTTGGAGTGAAAAAAAAAATGGCAGAAATTAAAAACCAAGCCTATGAAACTAACCATGTTTTGTGGAATTTGTATTTTTTTCCTCATTTCTGTTGTGTAGAGGTATTGCTTCTTTTCATGAGCTTCTGGGCACACAAACGTAAAGGGTCAATTTCCTGAATTTTAGGTTGAACTACTAGGAAAAAGTTATTAACCTGTTCCAAACTAAATTTTTACTCTCTCTGAGTTTCACAATATGTCCAGAATGACATGAAATACTGGACCATAAAGAAAGGAAACTGGATATTTTGGAATTTTTTAAATGAAAATATCCATTCATACACACATCGAATAAATAAATGGTCCCACCTTTTTTTCAAATTGAAAATTAAGAATTCAAAGTTTATCTTCAGATGTGATAGACACTGAATGTTGTCTCTTCTCCAGGACACACTGAAAATGAGTTTCGTTGGTGGTGTTTGTTGTGAACAACACCTTTTCATTCTTCCTTTCTATTTTGTAGCTTTTAAAAGGACTATAAGGTGATAGTGGCATCCAAGGGGAACCTTTACTGTTGTAGAACATGTAAAAATTGACTAAGACCAGGTTTACGAATGCATTTCAACCGCACAAGCCATGTGAATACGAATCAATATGTGTAGGGCATGGTCCCACGCGAAGTGCGCATGTGCACGCTTACATACGCACGCACTGTCTCTCCCAACGCCCACAAACACGGTGCTTTCTACCGCAGGTCCTGATTGATGAGTATGAATTTCATCCCCTTTTGCCCTTTCACACCTGACCCAAAAGCGGCAAACTTGACAGCCATAAAAGCACTTTTTCTTAAATTTAACATATTTCCCTAGCCCAATGAGTTGAAAATTAGCACTAGAGTTGGAGTCAGATAACCTGAATTAAAGTGCTGGTTAAATGTTACCTTGAGCGGCATAACTTCCTTGACCTCAGTTTCCTCAGCTGTAAAATTGAAAATATCTCCGTTCTCTACTTCACAGGGTTATTAGGAGAATCAAATGACAATAACTGTACAGTGCTCTAAAGACTCTAAATATGTAATAAGTTACTAACTATATGATTTATTTCACTAGTATTTCCATGATTTACTCACTAGGCAAAGTTATTTCTATGTCACACCCCTCACCCCAGTCACACGTGGACATTTGCTTGAATTTTAAAACAAAACACAAACTCAGATAACATCATGAAACCAATCTCTGTGTTTATAGCCCAAACTGCTGACTCATAAATGAAATTGCAGTCAACCAACCAGATGTTTCTTCACAGGATGTCAAATTGCCACTTTAATTTTTATCCAAGAAACTTACTATGTGTGCAGGAAGTGGATAAATACTGCGTTAATTCTTTTTATTATAAGTCCGTGTAAATAATATTTTGTACATCCCATACACCTTGTTAAGAGTACAGCTCCTCACATATTGGAGACAAATTTTTCACGTCGGGCAAAGTGAACGGCACTCCGAGAGAATGCCTAGAGGGAAGTTATGCCCAAGTGGCAGAGTTTTCCCAAGGGACCAGTCCTAGGTGCCTGCTGCCAAAATCCCTTGTTAAGAGAAATCCCTGGTAGAACAAAGCTCTGATTTGCATCATCACAGTTATTTTAACCCCTAGTTTCCTCATTTGTTCAGTCAGCTTCTGTTTGACAAACAGTTTCCATTTGAAGACATTCTGCTGCCCCTCTCCACTCCAGCACGATGCCCACTGCCTTTACTAAATTGGCACCGGAACAGAAACCAATGCCAAGATCTATGCTAGGGCAGGAGGGGCTGAAAGGGAACATGAAGCAAAATGATCCCTTAATTCAAGTGAATTATTGTTACCTTTCTTCACATATTCCTTTTCTCCTCCCTCATTGTTCTCCTTTCAAAAGAGAGGTAATAGGTTCCAAATCAGACCACAAAGAGGATTTTCAGAATCAAGTTAAATTGGAGCGCAAGGATTGGGGCTGATGGGAATATGGATTTGCAAGGTGCCAATGTCTGATCTAATTTACATTCATTTCTTGATTTCCAGCCCTTTGGCATCTATTGAAATACAGTTTCATTGTAGAGTATTCTTTAATGTATATTCTATATATGTTGTTTTAAATTTAATTCAGAACATATAATCATGTATTTTCTTCTGTGCAAAACCGTATGTATGCATGAATGGTGAAGTCTATGTGCCAAGTATTTAGACTAGTTTTATAATTTCTCTGGTGCTTCTCTAAGCAGCTTTCTCCAAAGGGCCTGTAACTCATAATCACAGGGGCTGTTTGTGAATATATTTCTCTGGGTCAGAAATTTTGCCAGCACTGACAGGCACCCTGGACAGCTTTTCAGAAATTTCTTGGTTATTACTCATCCATTAGAAAGGGAAAAAATGATATTTTGCATCAGTAGTTGTTTCTCTCTCTTTTTCCTTTTAAATTACAGAAATAAAGTGCTCATTGTAAATCGTTCATGCTGGCGGACAATATTGCATGCAGATCAGGCAGACAGCCCATTGGATGGAAATGGTATGGGGGTGGGGAAGGCCTTTGCGAATGAGTAGACACTAGAGGGGTCCTGAAATGGTTTTAGTCAGGTCAAAAGTAGCTCATTAGTGGGCAGAACTGCTAGCTGCTCATCTTTTAGGGTGCAAAAAGGCTAACCCATTTGCTTCAGGAGTTTCTTATAAGTTGTTTTACTCTTAATAATAATAAAAACATGCATTTCTTTTTACTCCACAAGCATTTTCTGCAATTAGCTTAATCTGTTTAGATCTCAAAAAAACAATAGCTTATGTAATAAACTAATGAAGTAATATTTGATGGACTGAGATTTTTT
>PVJD01017667.1:0-16835 GCA_004026545.1 Mormoops blainvillei | reverse complement strand
TAATATCCAGAATATAAAGTGAATAGTAAAACCTTTACAATAATAAAGACAATCAAATTAAAAAGTAGATGAAGAATTCAAATAGAAATTTCTATAAATAAGATATACTAATGGATAATAACCATACAAAAAAATTTTCCACATCATTCATCAGTAGGGAAATGCCAATCAAAACCACAGTGAGAAACTCATAGATACAGCAAACAAATAGATTTTTGCCAGATGGGAGGGAAGCAGGGGAACTGAGTAGGAAAGTGAAGGGATTAAGAAGTACAAATTGGCAGTTGTAAAAACAGTCTCGGGGATGTAAAGTATAGTACAGGGAATATAGTCAATAATATTGTAATAACTATGTGTGGTGTCAGGTGGGTCCCAGTCTTATCTGGGTGATCACTTCATATGTTATATAAATGTCTAATCACTGTGTTGTACACCTGAGACTGATATATTTAATGTCAACGGCAATTGAGTTTTTTTTTTAATTTAAAAAATAATGAAATTACACTCACTGTAATGACCACAGCTTTTATAAAAATTATAACCCTCATAGTAGGAATATAAAATATTGTACTCACTATGGAAAATAGTTTGGTGTTTTTTCAAACAGTTAAACATAGAATTACCATATGATCTAGAAATTCTACTCCTAAATATATACTGCAAAGGACTAAAAACATATTTTCCCCAAAAATGACTACACGAATTTCAGCAGCATTATTCATAATAGCCAAAAAGTTAAACAACGGAAAACCCTCCACCAATAATTGGATAAATAAAATGTGCTTTATTCAGCCATAAGAAGGGAATACTGCTATGTATGGACACATGCTAACTAAAATAAGCTAGACACAAATCGCCACAAATTGTATGATTCTCCATTTGTATGAGACATCCAGAATGGGCAAATGCATAGAAACATTGTAGCGGTTGCCAGGGGAAGAGTTGATAAAGGAGAATTGGGATTGATTTGGGATATTAGTAGTGTTCTAGAAATAGTGGTGATGTTTACACGAAATTGTGAACACAATATAAACCATTAAATGTTACAATTTAAAACAATGAATTTTAGATCGTGTGAATTATATTCCAAACTCTTAATGCAAAAGGAGGTAGATAGGGCTGTTCTACCAGATACCAGGGTATTTCAGGAAGTTACTGTCAACCTAAGAAACATTCAAACCTGTAGGGAACGTTTGTGAGTTTATTTGAGCCAAGCTGACGACAATTGCCAGGAAGCAGAATTTCAATGGATTGAGAAATGCTCCGAAGAATGGCTGTTTAGCGCCTTATTTTATACACTACAATGAAAAGAGGAGGCATGAGGGGCTTACAAGAAATCCATTGGAGATAGATTAGGGAGGCTGGACAAAGCAATCCGAGGGGAAGGGGGCAGAACATCTGGGATTGGAGAAAATGTAAAATGATAGGTACTTTTGCACAGGTGGGTACAGGATAGTTAATAGTCAATAATTAACCCGATAACAGTAATGAAGGGATTCGTGGTCTCCCCCGGTGCAGTGCCTGCGCTTTCAGGGGTCGGGAAAAAGGAAAGTTGACATTCCAAAGGTATGTTATCATAGATTCAAAAAGACAACAGACAGGCCCAGCTAAGGTAAAGACTGACCTTTGTTGGGGGAAAATACTGGCCTAGGACATGACTACGTGCCATGAACTGCTTTAAGAAAGTTTTAATTTCAGACCATTCTATGTGGTTACCTTAGGTCTCTGAGTTTATAAGGCTGCCGGGCAGGCCGCCTCTGAGCTTGGCAGGTTTTGCATGTGGCCCCTTTTCTTCTACACTACCTAAAGTAAGGCAGTGTGATACAGACAAGTAGTTAAATGGAATACATTGATATCTAGCAACAGAACCTAGCATCTGTGGGTATTTATTTTAGAGAAAAATTAGCATTGTAGAGCAGGGGCGAAAGTTGAGGTATTTTCAATAAATTTTGCTGGGTCAATTTGGATAATAATGAAATTATATCCCAACTCACACTAAGTAAAACATAAATTTCAGGTTGATTTTTGGATATGAGAAGCAAACACATCAGAGCATGAAGCTTTTAGAAGAAAATAGAGAAGAATAAATAGGGTTACTTTGTATAACAAACAGGGCACAAAAATAAAATACAGAGGTGGCTAAATTTGACTGTGGTGAAATTAAAAATTAGCCTGCAGCAAAAGGCACAGTAAGTGAGTAAAAGTTTGAGCTCTGGAGCAGGAAATATATTTTCACCACAAGTGAGCAACAAAGGACACATGTATAGAATACATAAAGCATTTCCACAAATCAATGAGAAGACAACCCACAGAACATGGACAGAAAATTAGGAAGTATGTTCTTAAATTAATACATATATGTATTATATATATAAAATGACTAATATATGAAATGTAATAAAACTCAATAATCAAATAAATATAAATAAAAAGTATAATTATATGCCACTACACAGGAAACTAATGACTAAAATTAAGCAGAATAAAAATACTTCCTGGTGAATTTGTGCAACAATGGCGACTCTGCTAAAGTAGAACATATGCACATTTTTTGACCTAGCAAATAAGTCCCAGAAAATATCCAACAGGAATACATGTATAAAATGATGCTTGCAGTAGAATTATTCATAGTAACTGAAAAATAGAAATGATCCATATATCTCTCAATAGAGGATTGAATGTGTAAACTGTAACATCCAGTGGACCACTACAGAGTAATGAAAATTAACTATAATTACAAGCAATGAGACAGATGAATCTTACAAACGTGCTATTAAGGGAAAGAAACTAGATATAGAAGAAAAGTATATGATTCCAATTATATAAGTTCGGAGCTAAGGCAAAATAAAGCTATAGAATGGCCAAAAAAAACCTGAAGACATAGACAAATACATTCAGTGCCATTATGTGATATGTTCAAAGGGTTGTCCCTCGGGGGACACATACCAGTACGCCTTGCTAAAGCACGATGAATGTGCGGCATCCAGGCTGCACTTAGACAAATCCCTGCATGTACACTTGTGTTGTCTCATGTGGTTTGTGTTTGTATTTGGTCTTGTGCTTTAGCATAACACACAAAAGTAATGAAGTGGATTCAAACTTTGCATGTATGTATATCCTTATATATGTTCTATGTGTGTATACAGTATGTATGTCTTTTTATGTGTGTGTGTATATGTGTGTGTGTGTATGCTTGTATATGCTATGTATATATGTGGACAAGCTATGGGCTTCTATGTGTTAATCATGTTCTAGTTCTTGATGTAAGGGGTAATTAATTACATGAACATTCACTTTGTGACAGTTTATTAAGTTATACACATTTGTACTTTTGCAAGTTTCTTGTGTGGTTTATAACTTGTAACAGAAAAATACCATATATTGCCATCATAATGCACTCTCATGTATAGTGTGCACCCCCATTTTTGGCCCAAACTTTCAGGAAAAATATATTTCATTTTAATTTTTTAATTCCATCATTTATTTATTTATGTTTAGATACTCATTTTTTGTATTATAAAGGAATTTTAGCATTTACTTTTGAACACATTATGGTGTAAGAAATTTTATGTAATGAATAATTACAAAATACAAGAACAGATACTAGGTACAAGAAATTTTATGTACCATTAACAAATTTATGATATTTATGTATGGAATTAATACTACCCATGTATAATGTGCATCATTTTTCCCTAAAAAATTTGGGCAAAGAACGTGAGCAATATACATGACAAAATACAGTAACTCAAATTATTAAAAAAAGAAAATATAACAGACGTTCTCTATGGCTCTCATGAACAGAACCAAGATCCAGGAACAGAGGCTCCCAAGGAGACAGACCATCCACTTATACCTTTAAAGACAGGCTAGGGAATTCAAAGAACTCTATCATAATACAGCAAAATTCATGCTCTTCTCAAGTGAACTGCTAGTCTTCGCAAATAACTCAAGGTCCTAGAGAAAAAATTTTAAGGTTCATTCTGGGCAATTTTTACCAATGGTCTAGTGTTATGTGTGTAATTTTGGTCAGGGGCCTAATTTAAATGTTCAGAAAAGAAGATGCAGGCACATGTTTATATGCACAGACACACACACACACAGGATCAACTCCTCTTCACATTTATTGTATTCTCCATTCTATTTCAAGGAATGATAGGTATTTTAATATCCAAACAATATGTAGTTTCAAACCTGATTCCCAAGACAAAAAGAAAAGGTGATCATCCTAAGTTTAAAAAGTACCCTCTATTTTATAAAAGTAAATGTTAGAAGTTCAATATTTCTGCTCAAACACACAGGCAGGCAGGCATATTTGCAGAAGTCCTCACAGTGTTTGCCATTGCAGTTACACCGGACAACATTTATAAAACCTTTGCTTCCTGTGGCAGGTGCTGGGTCTTGGGGATGTGTACTGTTCAGATATTGCCTTTCCTTTGAATTTCAAATACCTTTTAAAAATAGAGTCTACATTTTAATATAATCTTTGTAAATTAAAAATTAAAAAATTATCATTATAATATCTTCCATGACTTTACTTTTCAAAAATGAATCAGTGTGGTGATTACTGGGGGGTTAGGGGGAACGGGGGCGGGTAAAGGGGACTAAAAAGAAAAAAAATGAATCAAAACAAAAACTAATTTCTGTCTGGTAGCCAGCAAAGGCAGAAAAAAATGTGAAAAGTTTTTAAAAATGTAGGTTTGGTTTGCCTTGTCCATAAGAAAATTAAATATATGTAATAACAATTAAAGGACTTCAAGTATATTTAATAATAATAGCCTCCCTTCTTTTGAGTTCTTAAATATTTAAAATGGATAATTTTATGGTCACCTGAGAAACTAGAAACATATTTCCAGGATCTAGACTATATTTCCTTTCTTTGCTTTAATAATACAATGTGAGATTAAATAAACACTTTGATTTGTTTAAAAAATGACCTAAAAATGACATCCTAAAGCATTTTCATCAGTCTTCAATGCTCATAAATATGATAATGTTTTATAATTTAAAAATTTTGATGTATATATTTTCAAAACAGGAAACTAAAACAACCTTTTTTCCTCTGTCTTCCTTATTTTTGTTTTTTATTAGGCTTGGACTCCTGGATCATCTGGCATCTTCAAAAATCTGGTAAGATATATTCTTCTGTAATATTGTCAATATTTTTCTTTCCTTTGCCATGGATCTTTGGAGGATAGCTTTCTTCATTTTTTAGGGTTAATCCCTTTTCTTAATTCTCCCATCATTTCCATGCTTTGAGGTTGAATCTCATAAGACCAGCTGAAGGTCAATTACATCTTAACCCATGTGGGACGATCTGTAAGTCCAGATACTTGAAGATTCAACTTCATGGGTCAGGAGAATATTCTGAACAGGGGTAGCGTGTGTTTCTTCAGGAAATAAAAATCACTGAAAAAGCCTGAGATAAGAAAGAAAGTTATTCAGGTAAGATGCAGAAATTATCAATTTGAGAAATTTTCTTTAAAAAAATATCAAATGCAATGGCAAGATAAAAACCAGAGAGAAACTGAGTAAAATAATTGAATTTTTAAACAAGTTTTTTATTGCTACATTGTTGGTATCATAATTTCCATATTATAGAAGTAGAAACACCCTGAAGGCGCTGCTCTTTTCCACAGGAAAACTCGAAATTCTGAGGTATTTGTCTCACACATTACTATTGGCATGGGAAAGATACAGTGTTTAATTTAAAAAAAAAAAAAAGGTTGGGGTAGAAGTTTTTCTATTAAGCTGTACTTTTCCAAACAGCAGCTTTTGTATTCATTTTAGACCCTACCCAGTTCCCCCTTTTTTTCTCCAGATATTCTTGAAATATTGCTCATATTCAAATTCTTACATTGGAATCCTCATATGTTCTGAACCTACATAGAATTATAGAACATAATTTGTCATATTTTATCTCATTTAATTTTCTAAAGAATATTCTAGCTTGGATTCTTATTCTTGTATAATCTGGGAGTCCCTAGCTTCCTTCCTTCCTAGAACACCCAGCCAAGAGCAATAATGACATTTCAGCTTGATAGATTGCAGGATTACAGTCTTACACACCACTCTTTACCAACAGCTGATTATGGCTGTGTGAGAATGGGGGGCTATGAGAGTTCAGGATGTCGTTACTGTTCATTGCTTCACACTCCAATGCTCCTCAGGGTTTCTCAATGAATAACTTCTGGTCATCTTCTCATAACTTTCCTGTGCCACTTCAGTCCCTCCCTCGAGTGCATACCAAGAAAACTCAGAGTTGGTCAGTTTGGTCGGTTCTTCCTTCTCACAGCTCCCACTGCTACTGTTTCTGCTTTGGTGGACAGCCATTTTCTATTCATTCCTCAAGGCCGAGGCCAGTTCTTGGAAGTCTTCATTGTTTAAAATATTATAGTTTGATTCCCCTTCTCCCTGAATTCTCTGTTTCCAAGATCATGAAGCACTTCACTTCACGCTCACTATTACATGTTCTAAGGTTCTTATGTTGTTTGCACATTTTCTACTTAGCAATTTTGCAAGTGTGTCAAATGAGGTAAAAATGTCATTTTGTACTATTCACCTAACAGCACATAACATACCTAACATACTGCTCTCTGTTTAGTAGTTGCCCAAGAAATATTTTCAAGTGAGTAACATATTTAGTGTCTCAACTACACTTATAAAGACCAAACCTACAACTTTATTTCTATAATTATTTGCCTCTACATACGTATATATAGAATTGTATGCACAATTATGATTTTTAAAGGAAACGATGACATGGACATAGAGGGTGATTAATAGTTTTATCTGAAACAAATTCTGAATTGCATGATATACTCCATAAAACTGTGTTTTTAGAGTGTAATTTAGAGAAAAGAAAGTAAATATAAAATTCAAACCACAATAATATTGAAATACAAGTGATATGATGCAAAGTATTACAAAATAAATAAATAAAAATATACTCTATTTTATTATTATGTAACTCTCAAGCTAAAAAATGTTTACTCTAGAACTAAATGCCAGCAATAAAAATTCACTGCAATATAAATAGCTAACATTGCCCACATTGAAGTTGAAAATATTTACAAAAAAACCTTATTGCAGTATTTTTAACTTATATAAGATGATGTGTTTAATGCTTACGATTCAATGAATTTTATATCTGGGTGTGCAATTTCAACAATCTGTTCCAATTCATAAATTTTATTTTCTGCACCTGGAGTTTGGATCTTTTAAGAGGTCAGAATAAAAACATATGCACAATTATGTACAGTTGAAGTGAGAACATATTTAAACATTCACTGTATATCAGGTGGTATGCTAAGTGTTTTTTTTTTTCTGTGTCTCATTTCAACTCCCCAATTATACTTTGAGGCATGCATTCGGTCACCTCTTTAGAGCTAAGCAGACTAAGTGTCTGAAAGGTTAATTAGTTCATCTACAGTTACTTAGATAATCACGATGCTGAGATTTCAATCTTATTCCTAGTACTCCAAAGACTCTACTGCAATGTCTTCTTAAAGAAAAGTTACTTCAGTATGCTTATAATAAAATGCAATTCTACATGTATTAGAGCACTAACCCTGATCTTCAGCCCTTAAGAAAATTAATACATAAGTGATTAAAATAAGATTTAATCTTTGTATCTACAGTTATTTGAGGAAATGAAAAACCTGCCAGTATCACTGTTAGTATGCTACCATGATATAAATTGTCATTATGTGACCATAAATCACATATTCAGAGACCAAGGGAAGTAATTATGCTCTCATCATTTAATTTATTCATTCATTTTCCTACAACTTATTGATTAACTCTTTTGTACAAATAGTCTGATAGTGGTTGGGTGATAAAAATGACATTCAAGGACTGTCCTTTTATACGTTTTACATAATTGCAGTGCTTTTATATTTTTTGAAAGTTACTGTTGATTAAAAATCTGAGCATTTGTTTTAGCTCTGATATTGTTTCCCTTTACCTTGCTGGGGTGGCAGTTTACTGGGAATCATAAGAATAGTATGAGAAGCATTGTTAGTGCACATGACTCTCTAGGTGGCCTTTCACTCTTGAGCATAAGGGAGGTTATGTTTTCCCTCCACCTTACAGTTAGATGGAGTCACGGGACTACTTCTGACCAAGGAAAAGTGGAGGTGAAGTATATCACTTCTGGGCAGAGGAGATGAAAAGCCTCCATGCTTTTCTAGTTGTTTCCTTCCTCTGAGAGGGGGTATCAGTTGGAGATAACAGCCACAAGAGTAAATCACCCTGAGTCACCGAATGGAAGATAGATGCTGTCTCAAGTGTCCCCCTTCCACATACAACCTATAAGAACAAGATGTAAATTATTTTGTTTTGAACTAGTGAGTTAATTTTGGGGGGAAGGGGTGTTTTGTTACTGCGATGTCAACCTTGCTCAGATGATTGTATTGGTACTTGGGAATGAGGGCATTGTAGTGTTTGGTTCATTGTGAAATCTGGAGTCATGTTTCCAAAAGTGTAATGTTGGCAATATTATTTTTATATTTATTTATTTATGACTGTAACTTAGTTTTCTCTTGTCTGTCACCTAATAATCTCAGGCACTTGGTGTAGCTGTCAACAAGGGTCCCCTAAATACAAGCTTTGGGAAAATCTGTACAAAAATTTTTAATAAAAATCAACTATCATTCACTTCCTAGGCATCTTTAGATGAAACAAAGAATATAAAGGAGGGAAAAATACAAGTCATGTATTTAAATTTAAATTGACACATTTTCCTGTTGAAAAATTGAACAGCATTCCTGTAATAGTACTTTTAATTCTTTAACCTTAACTAGCATTGGGTAACAGTCCATATTAAAGGCTACATAAAAATCCTTTTCTTTTTGAAACTTATCATTCTCCATGTCTTAGGTTATTTTAATTTCATTTGGTGCTCATAATAATCTATATTTAACTCTTTAGTTTTTGGAATGACCTAAAATAATATCCCTCCATGTACGGTTCTCTCTCTCTCTCTCTCTTTTGCCTTTTACAGTGAAAATCTCTGTATTCTGTCTTGTTTTTATTTTTTTTAAGATATGTACTAATTTAAATGCCACCAATGTGCTGATAACATCATTTCTACATAGTTAATTACTTAAATGTAATCTCTTTTATTCACACATAGGACTGCAGATCAATAATTACATACAATTACCTGGAACTGAAAAGATTTCAATATAGTACTACTGAAAGGGGGATAACAAATTATGCATCAGGAAGTATTTCATACCAATCATTGAAAGTCTCTAAGTTAGTTATGGGACATTAAAATCCACCTCTATAATATTTATTCAGATTTTAAGAAGAGAGTCATTATATGTGGAATTCAATACAACTTCAGTGTTACATTTCTTGAACAATTTACATTATCCTTGTATCTGCTGTTCCTTTCACCTACTTTCACCTTCAGGATAGAGTTCAAAAAAACCTCTTTAAGACAGCACATTCCATTTTGGTGATACTACTAATTTCTAAACATACTTCCTTGGGATCGAGCAAAAATATTTTATGTTCGTAGTTTGCTCCTCAGGCTGACTGACCTAGGACTCATGTATTTGCCACTAACAGTCCTAGTTAAACCCCATTACATGGAAAAATGTACTTTTAGCAGAAAGTTACATTATCTACAATTTTAAAAAACTACTCTCACTTGATTTAAAATGTTAATAAATGTTTTTATGAAAACAATTTAAATAGGGATTTTTCTAAATCTTCTGACATTATATACTTTAGTAGTAATGTATTGAAAGAACATCTTTTGGTTAATTAAGCACAGCATTCCCTGCTGGATATTTTGCCTGCTGTCCTAAGTCAAGCAGCACTTCGCCAGGTGTTCACCAAAATAGAAATACTACTCCAATAGTTTTTTTTGAAATAATTTTTAAAACTCCCCCTTTATTACTCTTTGTTCTTCTACATTACTTCCCGTACCATGGGTGCTTAGACCCCTGAACTTACTGTTCAACAATATTATGTGATACCAGGAAGCTCTTTGATTTGCAGCTGATGTCCTGTCAACTTCTTTCTCCCTTCGTTTTTGAGAATGATGCTATCACATCATTTCCACTTTGAGGAATCATTCCCCAGTCTGAAACCACTCCTACAATACAAATTCTGGTATAAAAAAATATATAGGTTCTTAAAAGTTGCTTATAAACATGTTAAAAGATATGAAAGTGTCTTTTCATGTATCATTTCTGTGTTCTAGTCTGTAACAGTTGTAGAACATTAAAATCTTTTTTTTTTCTATCAGTGGGAGACATATAGTGAGAGAAGTCTTTCACAATTCCAGAAATAAAGGAGAGACAGGGAACATGAAAAAGTCATAAAATGATTGAGGTTGAAAACAGGCAATGTAACATAATATGTTTAATTTTCCAGAAAATAATTTAGGTATAAATTTTGTCATTTATCTTAATACTTTTGTTTATCATCATCTTCATAAATCAAATACTGACCGTCAAATAAATAGTTTTTGCTTATTATGATTTTTTTTTTGCTGACATAGAGTATTTTGTTTTGTTTTTATCTGGTATTTCTAATTAGATAAATTTGGCCTAGAATATGTATAGTTTATTTATTTATTTCAACCTTTCCACCCCAAATGTAGTTCTATGAATAACACATTTGAAAGTATTATTCCTAAAATGTCCGTTAATTTTTGAGACATGCATGATATCATAAATACATATTTATGTGTTTGACATGTATATAGATAGCTTTTGACATAGTCAATGAAATTGTTTTAAATTTTTACATGACTTTTATATGCTCTTCTAAGTAAAATTTTAAAATAGGCCATATAGGCACTTAAAATTATTTTTTAAAATCACACTTTAAGAAATCATAACATCTTCCTGAAGGTACCAATCAGTGGCAAGTGACAAGGTGAGTGGGCTTTGTGAGAATTGAGTCTATGTTAGTAGGTGTAAGTGTGGGGGATTTTACACTCTCTGGCCAATGACTGCCTATCCCAGAACGAGAATCCCATTTGAGCCTCTATCCTTGCTTCAGGGATACCCTTTATAACCTGGAAATGTGTACTGCTTCCTAGATATAGAGGCATATAAAAGCTTGGTACATGTGCATGGCAGTTGCAGTGTTATGAAATGGATCTCTGAGGGTGAGGATTTTTTTTTTTGATGTGAAATGGACTAGAGAGATAACTAAGGAGGTTTCTGAGAAAGATCACAGTGGAAGATTAATTCAGGGGTAATGTTTCTTTTCTTTTTTTTTTTCTTTTGCTATCCTATGACACACCAATGCTCTGTTAAACAGCGATGTGAGCACACCATATAGTGTAAGATTTCTTTTTCTTGCCCAAAATTCAAACAAGTCAAATAAATCATGTTTCATATATAGGTAAGTGTGTAGTTGCTATGTTACTCAAACCACTGTACTAGAAGCAAACTCTTCTCGTTATCATATATGTAGTCGTTTCGTTTTCAGATTTTTAAAAAGGAATAATTCTGTTATTTAAAAAAACTGAAATTTCTTAAAATACTATAATTTCCCATTAATTTTCACAGAAAGCTTCTCGAATATTTCTTCCTGTAAAAGAGGAAAACAGGGACATTTTGTTCTATCAACATGAATGTGAATAATTCTAAATATTTTCTGTCCTGAAATGGAAATCAAGAAAGCTGGGTACAGGGATGACATTAAAACCTAGCTAGATAACTACACTGGCAAACCTCCCTCTCTAATGTCTATGCAGAGAAATAAGCAGTCGTGTTTTAAATGGTATGTACCAATGCCTTGCTTAGTATTCATAGTTCAAAGTTTTGTGGAAGAGCTTAGATTGCATTGTTTTCTGTGTCTGTGCTGGTGCCTTTTCCCTTCACTTTCCAGTGTATTAAAATGATTTAGTACTATAATTCTTAGTACTAATTTGATTAATATGCCCTTCCAATGATCATAGACATGACCTGAACAACGAAAGACTGAGAAACTGGCAGAAACTCATGCCAACCCGCTGTCCATCTCTTTAAAAAATCTGTGGGAATTGAAATGTATGAAATCATCATTCTAGAATCTTAAAGCAGATTTACAGAGATATTAGCAAAGTTGAAGATTTACCTTCCACGGTAGTATTACTGCATTTAGCAAAACAAAGTCTTTTCCTATTTGCTTGCCACGTATAGAATATTAAGGTGAAAAATTCTGCTTGATAGTGAAAGATAAATCACGTTTTAGTGGTTGTACATATGTTCCCTTTAGAATAAAGATGTATAATTGAACTTTTGCTGTGGCATGATCTTGTTCTGGTTAATGCCTTTTGAGAAGTAAGACTTTTTTTCTCATTAAAAATAGTATACTCCTATCTTCTCTTTTGTCACATTTAGAAACATCAATTTTAGGGGATTTTATTTCATGCCATTATCATTTTACAGTATTTATTTTGACCATACAGCAGTATTTTAGCATATATTTTCCAAATTTAAAATTTAATAAGTAAAATCTTGGGCATCATAATTGAGGATATTTCATAATCTTCTGTGGCAACTTTCTAGTTTGTCTTGATTTTTAAGATGTTACCTTCATATTTTTAAGGAAATAAGAACTTAAAACAACAAGAGTCATTCTTGGTTTGAAAAAATATATCTGTGGAAATGATATTGTGCTCCAGGAACATCTTCCTGTGCCATGCGCTTGAGTTGCAGGCCAATTCTGCCGTTGACTTCTTATGTGGCTTTTGACATTTTAAAGTCTCCAAGTCTCAGTTTTCTTATCTGTGAAATGAATCTCTGTGTAAATTATTTCCATAATTATTTCTAACTTTGATGCTCTCTTCTAAATAAAAAGGCTCACTCTCATCGCACCCTTTTATCTAGGTAAACAGTTACAGATTCCCTCTTAAATCCTCACAAAGTTAACATAGAATCGAGCATGAAAATCCTGACAGTGGGATGGCATTTAGTCCTTGGTTTTGATCTTCTTTGTTGATACTCATGTTTGCAATGTCATATTCTCTTACAAAAGAAAATATTTGGTGTACTTTTTTATAGAATGTCAGTGGATAACTCAAATATTTATTTTGTATTTATATCTATTCCTTGACATACTACACAAGCATTTTAAATTTGTAAAATGTACACTACTATCTTCCATTCTTCCATAATAGAAAAGAGCAGAATTCCTCCAAGTGACAATGGCTTCCCACCAATATTGAATCCACCACAGTTATGTAAGACCATTTTGCAGTGCATATTTTCTGGGAAGTTAGAAATTATTAGAATTTACACTTAAAATTTGCTTGGGGAAAAAACAGATCTTTCGTTTCAAGTATTCTCATTGTTAGGTTGGTGTGTGTGTGTGTGTATGTGTGTGTGAGTGCATGCGTGTGTGTGTGTGTGTTTTGAGTCCTATATATTACTACAAAAGTATCAAGTAGTTTTTATGCTCTCATGTTCTTTTTATAAAGGGAGTGTCAGATAATCCAAAAGGAAGTGTTTACTATGCCAAGAATAATTGCTTCTGTCCACAGAAAACTGGCTGTTTATTTTCATTATCCCCTAACTGTCAAAGAATAAAGGGCTAGAGTTATGGAATAAGTGCAGCTGCTCCTTATTAATGATAAAACTTTCCCCTGGGAGCACAGGGCACCTTAGTTTTAAATGACTCTGCATTTCTTTTACTTTCAAAACTGATCTTGTAAAACCCAAGTTAAAATGGCCACCAAAGTTACAAAGAGAGCAAGTGTGCTTTATATATCTATATGGTGAAAGAAAAACTCATTAAAAAGTTGTATTAGCTTTTGTGTGATTATTAAAGTGTTTTATTTTATGTAGAATTACAAAACCTGTTAAAGTTGCTGTTTACAACAGCCTTCAACCTTTCAGTTCTCTGCTTAACATCTGTTTAGGATACAATTTTTAAAATACGCTCCTTTTCATACTGAAGTGAAAGAGCTCATTGTGATAAACAAATACATTCTCTTAATACTGTGATGTATTTTTTCTCCATTTACATATCAAATGTATGTATCTAAATTGTTTTTGAAGCTGAGGGTTTTCATGTATTAAATTGTGTGTTCTATCATTTTAGTTTTATCTGAAATAAATATGTGTCCTTTGATTCTAGAAATGAATGCAAACTGTCCATCTCTTATTTCACTTAGCATAATATCCTCAAATTCCGTTCATGTTGTCACAAATGGCATGATTTCCTCCTTTCTAAGGCTGAATAATATTCCATTGTGTGTGTGCATATATATGATATCACATTTTCTTTATCCATCTGTCCATTGATGACCACTTAGGTTGTTTTTTATTTTGGCTATTGTAAATAATGTTGCAATAGGGGTGCATGTGTCTTTTCGAGTTAATGTTTCACTGTCTTCTGATAAACACGTATAAATGGAACTGATGGATCTTATGGTAGTTCTATTTTTAATTTTCTGAGGAAACTCCATATTGTTTTTTGATACTGGCATACCAATTTATATTCCCACCTACAGTGCACATGGGTTCCCTCTTCTCCACACTTATTTCTATCTTTTTAATCATAGCCATTCTAACAAGTGTGAGGTGATATCATTGTGGTTTGGGTTTGCATTTCCTGATGATTAGTGATGGTAAGCACCTCTTCATGGACCTGTTGGCCATCTGTATGTCTTCTATGGAAAAAAAACAAACAAACAGATTCTCTGCCCATGTTTAATCAGATTTTTAAAAAAGTTTACTGTTATGTATGGGTTCTTTATATATTTTGGATATTAACTCATCAGATATATGATTTCCAATATTTTCTCCTTTTTAGTAGGGTGCCTTTTCATTTTGTTGATGGCTTTCTTTGCTGTGCAGGAGATGTTTACATCAATGTAGTCACACCTGTTTATTGGTTTTGTTTGTTTGTTATTTGTTTTGCTCTTGTTCTATTGGCTTTCTGGTGTCAAGCCCAAAATATCATTGCCAAAGCTGATGTCACAGAGCTGACTGCCTATTTTCTTCCAAGGGTTTTAAAGTGTCAGGTCTTATGTTCAAGCCTTTAATCCATTTTGAGTTAATTTTTGTGTATGGTACAAGAAAGTGGTATAGTTTTATTCTTGTGCATGTGGCTGTCTAACTTTTCTGGAACCATTTATGGAAGATACTTTTTTTTTTTCATTATATATTCTTGGTTCCTTTGTCATCAATAATTGACCATATGTGTGTAGGTTTATTTCTGGGTTCTCTGTTCTGTTCCATTGATTCGTGTGTCTGTTTTTATGCTAGTACCATGCTGTTTTGATTGATACAGCCTGGAAATATAGTTTGAAATTAGGGAACATGGTGCCTCCAGTCTTGCTCTTATTTCTCAAAATTACTTTGGCTATTCAGGGTCTCTTGTTCCATACACATTTTAGGATAGTTAGTTTTGTTTCAGTGAAAAATTACATTGAATTTTAATAGTGATTTTATTAAATTGTTAAGATTGCTTCATGTGGTATGACATTTTAACAATATTGAATCTTCTAAACCATGATCATGGAATATATTTCCATTTATTTCAAACTTTTTAAATTTCTTTCATCAATAACTTATAATTTCATTATACAGGTCTTTCACTACTTTGGTTAAATTTATTCCTCGGTATTTTATTCTTTTGAGGTAATTGTAAATGAGCTTATTTACTTAATATCTTTTTCTGCTAGTTCATTATAAGTGTATGAAAATGCAACAGGCTTTGTTGATTGATTCTGTGTCTTGCAAATTTATGAAATTTGTTTATTAGTTCTAACAGTTTTTGGTGGAGTCTTTAGGGTTTTCTATGTATAATATTGGGTTGGCCAAAAAGTCCATTTAATTTTTTCTATAAAATAAAAGACACATTTTCATTTTCAACAATAAGTTTATTGATGTGGATATTTGGAGTATGTCGCTATCTCCCACACGGTATGACGTCGATCTTGATTAACATCCAGATTTGAACTATCAACTTCAACTGTTCTATCTGACTGTGGAGCAATGTCCAGCAAGAAATCTCTAGCACAAAACTTCGCAAGCCATTTTTGACATATTCGATCAGTCACAGCACCTTCTCCATAGGCTGCACAAATATTTTTGTGTGTGTGTTTCAGTTGAGTTTTTACCTTTCTTGGAATAATAAAGCATAATATACTGAAAATGTGTGTTTTCATCCATTTTCAATATTAAAATATCTACACAAAAATTCACCAATTTTGATGTCATTTTTTAAATGCATGCTGATATGACAGCTATCACAATAAAATCTAACAAAATTATTTCAAATGAAGTTAAAGACAACTAAGTGCTACTAGAGCCATCTGTTGGGGAAAAAACAAATGAACTCTTTGGCCAATTCAATGTTATGTCATCTTCAAATAATGACAGTCTTACTTCTTCCTTCCCAGTTTGAATGCCTTTTTTTGCTTGCCTAATTGCTGTGATTAAGACTTCCAATACTATGTTAAATAAACTGATAGTAGACATCCTTTTCCTGTTTCTAATCTTTGGAGAAAAACGTTTAGGTTTTCACTGTTGAGTATGATGTTAGCTGTGGGCTTGTCATATGTGGCCTTCACTTTATTTCATTTATTTATTTTGGTACCTTGTTCTCTGCTATCAAAACAAAGCCTGCCCTTTACATACAGCCTTTATTATGTTGAGGTGAATTTCCTGTATACTTACTTTGTTGAGAGCTTTTTCATAAATGGATGTTGAATTTTGTCAAATGAACTTTTGGCATGAATTGAGATGATCATGTGATTTTTTTCTTTCATTTGATTAATGTGGTACATCACATTGATTTGTGGATATTAAACTATCCTTCCACTTTTGGAATAAATGCCACTTGATCATGGTATATGACCCTTTTAATGT
>PVJD01017666.1:0-16843 GCA_004026545.1 Mormoops blainvillei | reverse complement strand
GTTGGTGAGCCCATATCCTGCACAGCAAAACCAGAGCCACCAGCCAGGAGGCAGCTAACGTTTCAAAACAGTGAAAGTCTGGCTGCTGCGCTTCCTGTCTTGTCGATTGATGATCTTTGGCTGTTTTGCTGATGTCACTGTACATCTGTTTTTTTGGAGAGCCTAACAAGGAAAGAGACTGGTTAATCTAGCAAGAGCCCATTACACCATGAATGATGAAGGGTAGGCTCCTGTTTTATTCCTACTTGATTTGTTTGCCTCATTGGGGAAAACAAATGAGTGTGTCACCCTATGGAGAATTTCACTTTTTCCTTGACATACAAATAAACAGCCTCCCACGTTTCATTTATTTTTGCCACTGCTGGAAGGGTTGATTAAGAAAACCCACATCGTTATGCTGTTTTCCTGTATCATCACCTTCACTATGGTGCAGGGAAGGGAAACCAATAAAAAACATGTATTTTTTTAAGAAATGAAGGACCTTTCACTATTAATGCCCCCAGAAACCCAGGTTCATTAAAGCAGGGTGGATGAAACAAGGACAAGCTACACATCAGAGAGGAGGCTATGAGTCTTATTTTAAAATGAGTCTTTATTTTATTCCATGTAATATGTCTGGGAGATGAGAATTCAGCTTTCCTTAATTCATTCAGATAAAACATTAAAGCATCCCGTTCTTTCCCTCTTGTCATCTTCATCGGGCAGAAGGCTCCCAGTAATGGGTACGTTGGTTGGTTTCCACTAAGCCCTGGGCTCGGCTTTTGGCATATGTGAGATGTTGACTGTGAGCAGGTGATAGATGCTGGCTAATTTGGATTTTCCCAGTGTCGAATCCTAATTGGCCACTCTGTGGGCTCCAGTAATGTGTATGGTGTACACTTCATATTTATATTCCTTGACACTCAGGCTGTTGGAGCCCAGCAAAAACGCTTCCTGTGTTTTGTGACCTTCCCGTTGCTGGCCGGTATTGATTTGTGATCAGCCAAACCTGATTTGAGCAGTAGGTTTGCAGACTTATGTCTTGGGGGTATGTGGACATGCAGCAGCGGAGGGTACAGATTTGGAGGTCTTTGGCATTCTGTTGCTAGGTTACTGAACCCTGCATTTTTGAATCCCGAGCACGCATTTATGCTCCAGGATTGTATTTATGGTTGAAAGCAGCTGCTGGACATACCTGGGGGATGAGCACAGTGAGATATGAAACACATAAATGAAATAGTTAGACACAGTACCTCAAAAAACAATTGTAAGGAAATGTTGATGGCAAACTAGGAAAAAGAGATTGATTTCCTCTCCTCCTCCCTCTGCAACACTGGGAGAATTGTTTTGTTCATGGGCAGGGAGTCGTTGGGCAGGCATTTGTGGGGCCATGATGGTAACTCAGTCAGGAACTTGACCTTGTGATAAAAGTCAACTGATGCAATTATGGATCCTTCAGCTACACCCCCACCCCCAACAAGGTATGGGGTGGGGAATATCAGTCTGGGGTTTGTGTTTTTCTTTCTTGTTCTTTTTATTCTAAGTTTTCTCTTCTATTCAGAATTTTCTATCCTATGGACAAAAGTTTCTATTTAAAAATAAGCTTTATTCAGAAAGTAATTTTATTAAATTATAGTGTAATTATACTATCAACAGATCTTTTCAATAGCCTCTGATAATTCAAAATTTTCAACCGTACTTTTGGAAAAAGTGGCTTTTTCATAATTTGCATAGTTCTCTCTGCTTGCACACTTTTGCTTTCTAGCCAACATGTCAAGTAAGAAATATTTATTAACCTCCTACTTTGTGCAAAGAATTGCACAGGATCAAAGACATCGAAAACATGCCTTGCCTTGAAAAACTCTAAAATGAATTAGGGCACCAAGACAAAACTGCACAAAAGTTAATAATATAAAACAACAGTGCAGGGCATGTCCCAAGACTGTGTACCTAATTATTTCCTAAGTAAGAGCTGAATGCTGACTTCAGAAAGAGGAGGATTCCCATTGGCCAGGTTACACTGAGATGGAAAGAGAACAGTGGATGCGTAACAACGAGCTCAGATGATGAAAGGGCGGTAGGGACATACGCATGCGGATAGCTTTAGAGAAGAGGGAGATCTGTGTGGTCTGGAGCAGGGTTTCTGAGAGACGATAAGGCTTGTCCTGAACCTTGAAAAATGGGTAGAATTTGAATAACAGGCAGAGATTAATGGAGAGGCCTTCCGGTTTAAGGTGAAACTGACCAAAGACAGTTAAGGTGAGAATACGAACACCGTTCAGCGGTGAGTAGAGCGGAGACTGGACTGGCTAGAGCAGTCGATGCACCTGCCAACAGGATGAGATGGGAGATGTGATTGGAAAGCCTTGATTTCCATCCGAAGAAGTTTAAGCTTTCTTTCAGGAGGTACATTCATTTTTCATTTATTTATTGAGCACCTCTTTTGAGCTAAGCACTGTTAGAAACTGGGGATACGAGAAGAGAGCAAGAAACATACAGTCTGTGTCTCTCAAGGAGTTTATATTCTAGGCTTGTGGAAGTGATGGACAGGCAATTAGGAATTGAGAGTCCTGTACTATATGAAGGGTATGAAGGGGAATGATCAGGTACAGTGGGACCTTTTGGGAAGGACAGCTTACACGGAGTAGAAGTTAGCCAGGCAAAGGTGAGGAAGGAGAACCTTCTAGGCAGTGCAGGTAGCAGGTGCAGAGGTGGGAAGACCAAACCAGCCCATTGCTCGCCGTTTTGAAGAGGGTTATTGAGTTCCTACTCTCTACCTGGGAGTGCGCCCAACAAAGCAGGGGAGATAAAACAAGAGATGATTTCTTCCCCCAAAGAAACACCAAATAATTGACTCTATAAGAGTTTAGGATCTATTATCAGAAAAAAAAGGGAAGGGAGGGACAGAATGATTTGGGGGCTTCTTTCTGGAAGAGTAAAGGCATACGTGGTGGAGAGGTGAGTGTGGGAGCAGAATATTCAGGCAGAGGGGTGGTCTGTGAGACCACCTGATGTGATGGAGAGGATGCTAGTTACCTTGGGGCAGTAGGAAGAGGTACAGGAGTGGGTCAGTGGGTCTGGGACCTGGCGGACCCTGAATGAGTCACCTAAACCCTTTGGCTTTCAGTATTTTCATCTGTAACGTTAAGAACCTTGGCCTCAGTGGTCCCTGAGGACACGTCTAGCTTGAAGGTTCACGTATCTCGGACTCTACCCTGGGGGCATTTAGTGAGTCCTGGAGGATTTGGGGCCACAGGAAGGAGCCAACAGAATCCATGTATTAAGGATCATAATTTATCTTTGTTGTAGAAAATTAATGGGATAATTACTAACTTAGGAGAAGTATAATTTTTTTACTCAAATTTTTAATCATGTTCTGATGCTTTTAAAACTGCCAGGAGGACCATCCTGGCATCCAAAAAGAAATAGAACCTACAAGAGGCTGAGGGATAAGTGAGAGGTGTAGAGGCTGGGTCCAGAAAGTATTCTACGAACACAAATTCGAATTTGGATTCCATAAGGTTTCAGGGAGCTCTCGATATTAGAAAATTTTTGGAGTGCCCTTCCTAGGGTGGTAATGGCAGTGATATAAATAGAGAGGTGATGGCCAGGTGACATCCTCCCAGATACAGCACTGCTGAGCAACTTGCCAGATGTGCCTTTGTCATATTCAGGACCAGACTGGCCTCAGCCTGGCCACCCACTGGAGGTCCCACAGAGGTGCCAGCTGGGCAGAATAGAAGGTGGTCAAATCCTAAACATTACATGCTGCACCTTTCTCCAAGAAAAGGGCTTCTCATCAAGCCATGCGTCCCATTCTCCATCCAGACGAAGACTTGCAGCTGCCATGCGTCAGACTGGGGCTGGACGTGGGACTTGAACTCTTGGAGAGTTCGCACCAGCCTGGAGGCTGAACTTTGCTCTCCGTTGGTGGGCCCGAGTCCCGTTGCCGCTGCCAACACTGCCCAGTTCCCCCAGGATCGTCAGTCTGGTCTCCCTCTCTAAGTACATTTTGCTGGACAAGTTGGAAAGAACACGGTGTTCACTAATTATGCTACTTCAAATGGGGAA
The DNA here is from genome assembly GCA_004026545.1 of Mormoops blainvillei. Classification (NCBI taxonomy): domain Eukaryota; kingdom Metazoa; phylum Chordata; class Mammalia; order Chiroptera; family Mormoopidae; genus Mormoops; species Mormoops blainvillei. The sequence goes on along the minus strand of PVJD01017666.1, from coordinate 12,793 downwards.
CATTGGGCTGATTTAAAATAATTATTTCAGAGTAGACTGCAGGTTTTTGGTAACATCGATGAGGTCATACTAGTTCATAACCTGTACCTCTGTAATGTTCTTTAATAGCTTTTCAGGGGCTGAAGCAGAGCATCAGGGCCGTGGTGGAGCTTCCTGTCCCCTTTTATGTTTTTGTGATCTCAAACCCCACTAGACACCGCAGGGATGATGGTAGGTGCAGAGAGGATGCAGAGCCCAGAGCACACTCGTGGCAGGCGGGGGGACAGGGGAGCACTTCCTGGTACGTTAGAAAGGGGAGCCCCTTACTCAGCTGACTTTGCTTTGTCCTCCTGGGCCCCCTCTTGGCTCCTTGCTTTTGTTTTCTTTAAGGAGATGATTGCCCAGAATGTGTTTTTGGCCTAGCTCTACAAAACCCGTGAAGTTCCCGAACTTCTTGAGAGCAGCATTTCTTGAGAGCAGCATGAGAACTGGAGGGACCTTTTTTTTTTTTTTTTTTTAACTCAGCAGGCTAAAGATGTATTGATTGGTGCTATCTGAAAATGATATTTATAATTTCAATTTGTTTGGCCTTTTAAGGACATCATTCTGAAATAGTTCTTTGTCTTAAAGAGCTAATCAAAGATTTAAACTTCAGCAAAAAACACCCCAAAAAACAAAAAACACCTTGATTTTTCAGATGATGGGTGAGTTTTAGAGGCACTGCTAAACATCTCTAGATTTTAATCGAAATGCACATCAAGGTCTGGATGACTTACCATTTTGGAGTCTCTGGTCCCTCATGGAATGTGGGGAGCTAAATAAGTGCCCCCCCCAAAAAAAAAGTGATTGTTGAAATAAATAATTAGCATAATTTTCTGGGACAAATTAGGACCAAGAGTGTGTCAAAAGCTTTCAAAATTGCTTTAGACTAGTATAATTTTACATATTATTCCCTTCCTGGCTTTTTAGAGAGTATATACTTAAGCTATACATGATTTTAAATTATCTGTGATGGCTCGGATGAACATTTTTAACTGTGGCTACTGGTGAGGCAAAGAAGTCACTGCCCATGCGGTGACCTAGGACATGGGGCTGAGCAGGGCCCCCTTCCTTAAATGCCCCCGGCATTTCTTTGTGAGAAGAGTTATCTAAGATCATTTATTCGCTCTGCATCTGTTGTAGACCTACTGTGTGCCTGACCCGTGCCACAGGGAATATAGAGAAGAATAATTAGGGCCTGGTCACCACCTTGGAACTCTCCCTGGTGGCAGATGCAGACAGATGAACAGGTAACAGCAGGAAGGTGTGAGCTGCACATTCACTGAGGCTGTCACAGAGCTTGGGAGAGCTCTACGACCTTCCCCTGGTGCACGCACAGCAGCCTTTGCCTTTGGAGCCCAGGGGTGTGTCCCACAGAGGCTGACCTCCCCGCCCCCAGGCACTGCTCAGGGCTCTCTCTACAGGGGCCGCAGGTGGCCCCTGAGCTTCTGCTGCTACGCAATGTTCCATCCGACTGCTTATTTTGGTGCAGTTCCTAAAAACTAAGAGATGGTGATGGTGATGGTGATGGTGATGATGGTCACGTGTCAGCTGTTTACTAATATGCACATCGTCTCATCTGTTCCTCTCAAAATCCCTGCCGCCTTATCCCATCTTCTTCGTGAGGACTGAAGCCACTTTATGACTCACCCAAAGCCACTCAACTCCCTTCCCTCACAAAACCACAAAATATTGGGTATAATCTTTGCAACTGTAGAACTTTTATGGGGTGTGTGTGTGTGTGTGTGTGTGTGTGTGTGTGTAAGAGAGAGACACACACACACACACACACTAAGTCTTTCACCAACAAAAAGATTTTACCTGTTTGCTTTCTCCAAATCTTCGGGGCACTTCCAGATCTTGAGCTGTTTTGGATGGCACTGGAAGTTTCTAGAAGACAGAATTTCAGATACCAAGACTTCCCCTTAGGGATGCTTATTTGAGTCAGCAGCTCTGTGCCCAGCAGGGATGGGGGGTTCGCTCAATCACAGGGTCGTTGCTGACCACCCCCCTCAGACCTGGGATAGTGTGACCCGAGGCAGCGCACAGAGAGAGGGCAATCTTGGGCCAGAGTTTGTGGGCGACTGCATTCATTTGGGGGGGGGAGGAGGAAAGGTTATTTTGGGGGACGGAAGAGGGATGGGTGTTTAGATTTTGAGGGAATTGCTGTTTTTCAGTTTCTAGGATTCAGATCTTTTCAAAGTATTACTACATTACTTTGTTAAAAGTATATAATTCTGAGGCCATGCAATATATTCATACATAAATATTAGTGCCAAAGTCTTCAAATAAAATATAAGCAGGCTTTTGTTTGTTTGTTTGTTTGGGAATGATTCTCACATTTGCTTCTAATGACTAGTTTAGATAACTCGTTACCTCTTTTGTCTGTTGGTTATATTTCTTTTTAACCACCCAGTAACCAACTTAAGGCTGAGACGTGAACCAGGCCAGTATTAAGTTTAGAGACGGAATTGAATAAAAGAAACCATGAAACACAGTAGTTGTTTTTTTTTTAAGATTTTATTTATTTATTTTTACAGAGAGGGGGACGGGAGGGATAAAGAGAGGGAGGAAAACATCATCGGTTGCCTCTCACCCGCCCCCAGTTAGGGACCTGGCCCTCAACCCAGGCATGTGCCCTGACTTGGAATCGAACCAGCGACCTTTCAGTTTGACGGACGATGCCCAACCCACTGAGCCACACCAGTCAGCGCTGAGGTTCTTACTGGAGTGATGAAAACACCATATGTGCTTTTCCAAGGTGCACATCAGACAAGGTCAACGGCATTTAACTTGTCCTTGGCACCACGCAAGTGACATTCAGATTTCCAAGGGGTTAATCCAACTGCCGTTCTGTTTTGCTTTATGGTCTTAAAGAGGATCAACAGTTCAAAACTGACATGACATCTGTTTCACTGTCCTCATCAGGAAGCGCTTACCCAGGGTCTAAGAGCAGCACAATAAGGGTGCTGGATGTTCCAGCATCTCTCGTTGCATGCAATAAGCTGAGGCAAGCACTGATTTAATTAACCTGAAATAGCCTACGGCTTTCGAGAACATCTCCGATCCGCTCTTTCCCTGCAATGTGCATTAGTCATTGGAATTTTATGTTATTTCATTGTTTGTGATCTGTTAGCCCTACCTGAGCGCTGGGCCTTCAAGGGCAGGAATCGTATCTGTTCTTCACAGCACGTTTTCCACTGGCCATTCAGGAAGAATCATGACTTGTCTAGATTAAAATCAAATTGTGCTTTTACAGTAATTCATACTTCTTCTACTTTCGGTTTTTTGTCATTTCTCTCTCTTTTTTTTTGGAAGATTTTATTTATTTTTAGAGAGTGGGGAAGAGAGGGAGAAAAAGAGGGAGAGAAACATCAGTGGGCTGCCTCTCTCACCTCCCCAACCGGGGACCTGGCCCGCAACCCAGGCAGGTGCCCTGACGGGGAATCGAACCTGGCAACCTTTTGGTTCACAGGTCGGCACTCAGTCCACTGAGCAACACCAGCCAGGGCAGTGTCTTGTCATTTCTTGATTTTTATCTTTCCCTTTCCATCTGTTTCAGTCATTTTCTCTGGGGCTGCCTATAGGAGCCCTCTGGAAAACCAGTTCCACCCCATGTTCATGAAAGACCTTGGCTTTGAAAGGTAAAGTCCTGCACTGGGCATAGCAAAGTAGGCACAGAATAATATGACTCTATCTTTATAAGTGCTTTTAAAAACATTTCATTACCGTGGTGGGCATGTGACCTGGGACCACTCGCTCTTCCGCGTTCTTGCTACTTGTCACCTTGCCTCCTCATCCCCATGCCTCATTGTGGAAAATCCAGCAGAAAGGTATCATCTTGCATAGGGCGTCTACTTATTATTCCTGAGAGACACGTCTGTACAATTATTATTTGTGGAAGTGAGAGTTTTCCCATAAAGAAAGCAGAAGACACACTTCCTGTTTCTTTGGAGATAATAGCATATGCTGTCGATTGTCGTGCCACCGAACGAGTGTGAGGCGGGGAATGAAATGTCTTCTCAGACGCCAGCAATTGCTTGTAGCAGGAAGGTTTAACTTTCTCAGATTATTCTCATGTCACCTGTGACATCTCTTTATGCATGATTTTTAACGTGCACAATGGAATGTGAAATGGTGTTAACAGTAGCCCAAGGACACCAACGCTTCATGACTAGAAATCACTTCTAAACTGCCCTTCTCCCCCACGGTGGGCTGCTTGTATTAACACCCGTTACAGGGAAGTAGAGCAGATGGGCAAACAGACTGATTAGTTATTTATACATATATTTTTTCTCTATGGAGCTTAGATGTTGGCTCTTTCTTCAATGCAAGAAAGGAGTTTTTAAGATGTCGCCTCACCTGGATTTCCCTTTTTCATCAGAGGAAGAAAGGGGGCACTTTGCTTTGGATGTATTAATAACGTGGCTGTATCTTTTTCTTAACTGCTGACTTCATAGCTCTCAGTGTGCCCATTGCATTGGCATTTGATTCTCTGCAGTACCCCAAGTCGCCTGTGGTATATTCATATTCTTTTTGGCCTAGGATTTCTCTATGGAGTTTACCACTTTTAATTCATTTCTAGAAGAATCTTTCATGACAAGGAAACTGTCTATAGTATTTTTGGCCCGTCTATCCAAAATGAAAAAGTCCATGAGTAATTGGTGGAAAGTGAAATTATCCATCATATTACATAAATACAAATGTTTTCCCATGGACTTTTCTTTAAAACAAGGTCAGATATCTCTTTGATTTTTTTCTGAAAACAGATTTTGCTGATTTTTTTTCTTCCCAATTTTATAAGAGTTGGTTTTTTGATGCAACTGTGCTTCTGGTGCAATACATCAAGGTAAAGATGAAAGCCGTGCACAGTTCCCGCTCCGGGTGCGTATCCAGAGGTAAGGACAATATTATCTGGAAGAGGCGTCTACACTCCAGCTCACTGCAGCGCCATTCCCAATGGCCAATGTGTGGAAATGACCCAAGTGTCTGTCAACAGGGGAATGGACCAAGAAACTGTGAGATTTTATGTATGTCCTTAAAAAAGAAGGAAATGCTACCATTTACAACAACATGGATAAAACTTGAGGACATGATGCCAAGTAAAATAAGCCAAACACAGACAGACAGATATGCTGTGTGGCTGTCTGGTATCACGTTAGTTAAACTCAGAGGAACAGAGGGTGGAATGGTAGCTGCTGGAGGCTGGGAGGCGGGGGAAACGGGGAGAGGCTGGTAAAGTGGTGCAGACTTTGAGTTATAAGATTAAAAAGGTCTGAGGATTTAACATATATAAAAATAATCTGGTGACTATATGATAATATGGTATTGTGTAATTGAAATTTGCTAAGGGAGTAGAACTTGTGTTCTCACTAAAAAAAAAAAAAAAAAGGAAAAAAGAAACAAAAATGTAAAGGTGTGAGGTGATGGGTGTGTTAACACTTAATGGTGGGAATCCACCATTCTTTCTGCAGTGAATTTGTATCAAATCATCGCATTGAATATATTGCTGTTTTGTCATTTATACCTCAACAAAGCTGAAAAAATAAAAAGAAATGATTAGCATTGAAAAAAACTATCCTAATCTTTCCTTATAAAAGGTTAGATGTATCCTGTGTATACAATATGTATTCATAGAAAAGTAATGAACTTATTTGATTACGGAAAAGAACTTTCTCATATTATAGTGGTACCAAAAGTATTAGCTAAAGAGGCTTGAGGCATAGTGTAAGTACAGGAAAGACAAACATGCATGGTTACACAGTTTTTAGTCCTTTTTAAAATTTTTGAATTGGATTTACAAGTTTTCTAATGTATTTTATCCAAAGTAGGAAAAATGTCCTATAAAGATGGGGCTAAATTAAGTTAGCTTACAGCACTATGGCTAGGGATAATTCTATGGGACAGGTGATGTAGCCGTACAACCGTTTGGGGAGACTTTTACACAAAGTCATGGATGATTATTTATTTTTATTATTTTTGAATAGTTTATTTTTATGGTATTTTTTTCATTATCATTTATCCCCTTGTGCCCTTTTCCACCTCCACCCACGCCCCGCCCCCCTCACAATCACCACACTGTTGTCTGTGGGCAATTATTGAGACCCTATGGATTTAGAGGGGCTGATGATCCTATCGTACAGATTATTTAGTTAAAGAAAAACTATCCACAGTGGGGCTCGGTATTAGCTAGAAGCTTCCATTAAACATCAAAGAGATGTTTCTGTCTAATTCTCGCGCTGTGATCTGTGACTTCAGAAACAGCATATTGTTAATAACAATATGTGAAAACGAGACTCTCAGATCTGCTCGGTGTTGTGGTCTCTGCGCGCTTGTCTGTGCCCTCAGACTTACCTCCCCAAGTGGTGTGGTTTCAAGGAGGTACATGAATAGAACGCGTGGGGGCTGGGAGAGAATAGCTAAGCAAAGCTAGTGGAAAAATAGAAGCTAAAAAAATCATGCTAGGGTTTATGTGAAGGCTAGTACAAGCCAAAGGGCAATGTTTTTGAGTGGATTGCTGTAGCAGTCATTAGGGGTACATTTCTGAAGATCCGTTCAATTTGAGGTCTCGGTTAGATTGAGGTCAAGTAAGGGAATTTTCAGTAGAATTGAAACCTTAACATACATCAGGTATAAAAAGATGCAGTACAGGGGCTGCATCTTCAGTGTTGTTTTTTTAGCTGTGGTCAGGTCTTCAACTTGACCTCCTTTACATTCCTCCTCACGAGGTAGAATCAAGCGATGTGGGGTGAACTCCTCATCCTACGTTAAATCTGCAGCAGATGTAGCGCGTTGCCGCGAAACTTGCCTTTCTAATGGTCCCCTTCTCTGAATGTTCATATTCTTTGGGGAGAGGGAGGAAAACCCTACCTCCGTCGCATTTAACTGCTGTATACCCAGTACCTACCTAACACGTGTCTATTGCTTAGTAATTTTCAATAAATATCTGTTGATTAAGTGAATGAATGAGTGGACAGTTGTTTATGTGCAGAATGCAAATGACATATTGAAAACCTTTTCCCAGTGATCCACAGTTGGCTTTATGAATGGGAGATCTTACGCCCCCTCAGATGAGTTCCTGTCACTTTCAAAATGGGCAAAATATTAATATATAATTTTGGTGAAGTTGTGAAGGTTAAAAACATCACTCTTTAAATTATTGCTGTAAAATATATAGTATATGTGTTTCAAAAACAAAATCTACACCCGTTTAGGATTTGGTGAGTACTCATACTGAGCAATAGTGGGGTGTTGTTTTTTTTTAATGTAATTAAATGGAAACTTCCTGAGTCATGGTCGCTTGAATTGAAAGGTAAATTGTGTCTACTTTGCTTGTTAACATGTCCCACAGCTCCATGCCTGAATAACAGGGAAACCCTTTAAAAATTATGTGTTTTATACTTGTTAGCCTGCTGCAATGTATTTGACTTTTATGTGACTTAAAATTTTTTAATTCAAGTAAGATTTTTTGACACAAACACAACTTTCAGACACCACACCATGCTTTTCAGGGATGGGTAGCAAAGGATCATTCACACCTTAGATTCTTATTTTTACTTCTTGGATAACACATGAGGCTGGAACATGAAATCAAAGGGAGGGAGAGGAAAGAGAGAATTCCACATAGGGTGACTGTAAATTGTCACTGGATTTCCCCTGTCCTTCGGGAATTTTGTTAGGGTTTTCCCCTCTCCTTCCTATTTTCGCTTTCTTTATTCTGAAGAGGTGGCAACGGAGAGGCGAGTGAGGTCTCCCCTCTCTCCTACTGTGAGGTGGTTTTCCCGCGTGCCTTTTTAAAAAGGAAGGAAGGAATTCTGGGAGCCCACACCTGTGACCCTACCTGGTGGAGCTGGAGATGTGGAGGAAGGGGGACACTGTGCTGATAAGTGCTGGCCAGGAACGACCCTTAGCAGCCACCTGGTTAGAGGGGTGTCCCACTCCTAGCAGAATCTGAGGAACGGAGAGGATCAGGCCCGCAGGACAGGATGGTGAACACGGAGAAATTTTTGCAGCTTCCTGAGTGATGTGCATCTTGCGAGCGTGCTTTCCTTCCTCTGAAGGTTTTTTTATAAAGTTTTTTTTTAATTTATTGATTTGAGAGAGAGAGCGAGACATCAGCTTGTTGTTCTACTTATTTTTGCATTCATTGGTTGATTCTTGTATGTGCCCCGACCTGGGATCAAACCCACAATCTCAGCGTATCACAGCCACACTCTAACAGCAACTGAGCTACCTGGCCAGGGCTAAAGGTGTTTGACATTCCATAACATTAGCAAACATGCATGCACTTTGCGTATATGGTGGCAAGTAGTAGTGCTCTGATATTTATTGGAATAAATAAATATATATATGTATATTTGTATCTCCTCAAAAAGTTCAGCCATGTGTGGTGCAGGGCCAGGCTTTCTGGTCTTGCTTGCTGAGCGGGGATGCGGTAGGACGGTCCATGTGGCATCGCGTTCTGCAGGGCCCAGTCGCACCCCCAGCGCAATGTGGTCGCACAGGAATTCCCATGCATTGTGGCCACACAGCCCAGCGAGACACCCAGACATGGTTTTTTCCCACGCCTTCTGATCGAGCTTTCACTTCTTACAGGTGCGCACATCCTGTCCGACTCAGCAGGAAGGTTCATTTTCTTCGGTTTAAGGAGAAGAAAAATGTCCCCGTGTCTGTAGCGATGATTTGCAGCCCAGCCCGGCTAAAGCTGAGCGAATGAGACTATGGGCTGTACCTCCGCCAAGCATGTTGCCGCTGTTCAAAATGAAGAGGAAACCCAGAAAGGGAAAAACTACCAGAACGGAGATGTGTTTGGTGGTGAGTGCCCTTGAACTTTATTCTTGACCTGTCGACCCAGGCCTTTCACCTTCGCGGGCATGAGCCCTTGTAGTGTCACTGTTGGAGGGATGCTGGGAAAGGGCTGATGAGATAGGATAGAAATCGACACAGGTCTCACCCACTGGACAATTTTCGTTATAATTTACGGGGGACTCCGTGGGGGACTTTGAGGAGGATCATGGAGGTTTTATGCAGAAGCCCATATTTAAATCAAGCTTTCGATAACTAGAAGGACTTAAATAGGTGTTTGGGGACAGCGTCCGAAGGGTGTCCTGGTAGAGGATTGTAGGACCGACAACAGTGAAGCCCAAAAGTAGAGAGAGTGAGGATTTATAAATGAGAGTGAGGTGTTTCGGTGGGGGTTAATAGTTACTCCTTATGTGAACGATAAAATTTCAGATCCAACAATAACATACAATGAACTGAATAATCACCTCTTAGCCTTTCTGTGATGTTTCCGGGTGACTTTAGAACAGATCTAGAGCGAAGGTTGCAAACTGCCAACTCATGGCCACATATGGCCTGCCCATACATTTTCTTTGACTCCAAGCAAATTTTAAAATGTAAAGCAAGATGGCCTTTAAGAATCGGGACGTTGCGCATGAAACGCCAGATTTCTGTCGAACCTCTGACACCACTGGGTCTTCATTCCCGGAAGCGGCAGTTTGCGGAGTGGGTAGCGGCTTCCCCTTCGGTTTGACTATGGCCCCTGGGCAGCAACTGAGCTCCCCTCCGATTGCCCATCAAGCCCAGCTCGCTCGCAGGCCATTGCCAGCCCCTACCTGGACACTTCCGGGCGTTCGAGTTAATCTAATCTTAAGTGTGTCCCTTGGGAGATCAGTTCTTGCCCTGATGAAGCGCGTCCATGTGTTAGTACCAAAATCCAGTTAATATAAGGCAGTTGAAGCAGTTTCTGTTGAATTACTTTCACTGTAATACCCACTACTTGACATTGACATGGCACTTGTATTCCTAAAAGCAACTCTTCATCTCTCTTGTTCGATGAAGAACCTTGCTGAAATGATGTTTACAGGTAAACAGCTTCAGTTGCTCTATTCAGCCACTTCAAATAATTCTGCTGCATTTAGAGTCTCTAGTTTTTGATCCATTGCAATGGCTGGCTCAGTCTCCTGGTGAGGACTTGGGAAAACTGTGGAAGGACTAATGGTAAAGTGGACTAGTGTACGTGGGGAGGAGGGTTTTGTTTTTGCTTTAAGAAGTACTTGTCGCCTAGAACGAATTTGCTTCTAGTGGGGACTATATAGGATTTCAAGCTGTGGAGATGAGGAGCCTAGCATCTTAATAAAACCAGAATCTAGATCATCGAAACCACAGTTTCTGGAAAAGCGGCTCGTTGTAAGCTGCACATCCATTTGCTAATTTAGTTACAACTTTAATAGCCAAGAAGACCTTCCATTGGCCTCAAGTACCATTTATGTTTTTCAAATGTTAGCAGTTAATAAAGGATCCTTGTGTTAGGCAACTGTTGCCTCAGGATCCCAGTGGCATTCAACAAAGAGCACGTCTCTCGTGGTCACAAGTTGGTGGGTCAGCCAAGTGGCTCTGCCCTAATGTCTTTCCCCTTCCCTCCGGGACCAGTGAGCCAAGGGGACACGCCCTCCTTTTGCAAAGGGTAAAAGTGCAAACAAGATACAAGATGCTGTTTAAGCTTGGGCTTGGAGCTGGTGTGCTATCTCCCTGGGGCCAACATTCAAGTCAAGTCACATGAACAGGTTCGAAGATGAGAGGCAGGAACGTACATCCAACCACACAGCACGTGTGAGAAGGGTATGGATGCCGAGAAGGGTCAAGAACGGGGGCTGACGATTCAACCCACCCCGAGCCTGCCTAGCCTGTGTGGCTGCATGCTGTCCATGCCAGGAGTGCAGCTGTGGGCTCTGCTAACTTTTCTTCACCCTCCCAATACTCATATCGAAGTTTTATTCACTCCTGCATTCATCATCTTGTTATTCTCTCTAATAAACATGTGCAGGAATACAGGAAGGGGAGAGCTCCATAAACCAGTAAAGGGAGATGGCTTTTCTAGCTTTGCAAGGGCCTGCGGGGAGAATCGTCAGGGTCCCGTGTGCATATCAGTGCCGGTGTCCTGGATATTGCTGAGGGCCAGTGTTTGAATAGGACAGGAGCAGGTGCTATCTGCGTCTGTCCATTGAAATTCGTTTGCAAGCAGAAGTGTACAGTCCCCAGTATGATCACAGATGGTCACAGATGAATGGCAGCTCTGGCCCGCTTTTAACCGTTTGATATCTTTTGCTACCCATTGTTTCAGTGATCTATTGCCATGTCTAACAAAGGACCCCAAACTCAGTGGCTTGACGCAGCACCGATTTATTACTTCCCATGATTCTATGGGTGGCCGGGGTTCATCTGCTCTTTTTGCCTGGGTTCAGTGCAGCTGCATCTGGCTGGCAGTCAGCTGGACTCGGCTGGGCTCAAATGATCAACAGAGCTCAGGCCTCCCTGTCCATTAGGCCTCTCTTCCAGATGCGCTGTCCAGCTTTTCATATGGGTGTGGCTTCCAAGACATAAAGCGGAAGCTGCCGGATCTCTTAAGACCTGGTCTTGAAAGCCCAAGAAAGCCACAAGTGTCAAGACCCGCCCAGGGTCAAGGGAGCACAAGAGCTCTTCATCTCCCGAGTCCGTGTCTACAGGGAGGGGGCAGTCGTTGGGAGGTATCTTTGGAGACTGGTCATCACACCCATTGAGACAGGCAATGAGAACTCCTTAATTGGATTCTGTTCCAACCGGGACAGGTATAGCCTGCTTCCTAAATCTCCCATCTCTTTTTAGCTGAATAAAGTGGCCTCGTTCACTTTTTAAAAGCTCGGTGTTTTTAAATATTTGAAGATGTTATTACCACATGTTGTTGAAGCGTTGACAAAGTCTGTGAAAAATGGTATACTTGGGGTCGGCTCTGAAGTATGTTTCTCAGTGTATGTACACACATGTTCGATCCTTTTCCTAAAGGTGTTAATTTCATGTCATAGCTTCCGAGGATCTGCTGGGGAGCATTGATAAGCAGTGTGTTCTTACAAATGATCATTTCTGTTTTTATGAAGCAGTTTAATCTCTGTGCTGTTTTGGTTTATGTAGGAGCCTGACCACTCCAAATGTGTGGGACAGACGTTATGTAAAATATGCCACCGTCAAGGATTGAGTGACAAATGAGCACCTTGATGGCTAGATTTCACAGAAATCAGGAGGTCATCAATGAGAAAACGTATCACTGACATTTACCTATGGACTTTCACCTCAAATATCGAAGCATAAAAAGCTTCAGAGCTAGAGTTGTGCTTCACACACTGTGGCCCTTTCCGAAGAGAAATCCAGGCCAGAAAACTCATCTCCAGCTCGGAACTTCCTTCCCTCATTGGTCAGAGCAGATGTGAAGAGTGGTCAGCAGATCTGCTGAGGTCAGTGAGAGGACAGCTGAGCAGATTGCTAAACCAGCTTGCATAAAATAAGTGACCAGCGGGTTCAAGTTATCATGACCTAGTTAAGCAAGTTCTAAGGAAAGCCAAGTGCTTCTTGGATTTCTTTCAACAGTCATTCACTTAGCCTACGGAAGTAGGTGCATAGAGCAGATTCAGGTCTTGTTAGGGAAATGGATATTTCAAACCTGAGATCATTATCCCTTCTGCACCTCCTCCCCAGGAGAAGGGAAAACTCTTCAGTTAAATTGACTTTCCTGTTTGCACAAAGGCCACCACCATTTTCCCAGGAATGTAGACTTTCGTCTTGAAAGGGCTTTAAAGCTGAGGACTTTGTCTCTTCCAGTTCCCAGGTCCTGTGGTCCTTAACTTTGTCCTACTGGCACTTTTCCTGCCACCACCAGAGTGTATTACGGCGTAGCCCACACCCCAGAGGAGCACAGCATTCTCTCCACCGATCTCCGTGAACCCCCACCATTGTTTGCTTG
>PVJD01017665.1:5489-16936 GCA_004026545.1 Mormoops blainvillei | reverse complement strand
CCAGAATTCTACTATTATGTCCATTCTAGAACATTGATTTCTAGAGTTCTGTCTCTGCTGACCCATCCGTTCTAGAACCCAGGGTTCACCACCTCTATCATTTCAAGTATTATTTTCATTGCATATGTATGAGCTGAATGATATTTGGAATCCTTCCCAGCCTGAAATCATAGATTTCAGAATCCTGTCCATTCTGTGACGCTAAATTCTAGAATTCTACACATGCTAGGTTCCAGCCTTTTCTTAATTTCTCAACATCACACTAATTAGAATCCTGTCCTTTTCAGAACCCACAGTCCTACAATTCAGTCCAATCTATAATATGATTACTAGACCACTCTTACTGACAGAACTCTACTTTATGGGCACCAGGGTTCTCCTACTCTATGCCCTCTAGGAACCTCTCCACACCAGAATTACGTATTGCATGTAAATGTGAATCATTTCTTTTCTGGATTCCTCGATTTCAGAATCCTGTCCAATCTGGGATGCTGAATTCTAGAATTCTACACATGTCCAAACCGTTGCATTTCTGGAATTCTCAACATCACACTAATTAGAATCCGGCCCATTTCAGAACCCAGAATTCTTCAATTCAGTCTAATCTAGAATCCTGAATACAGGAATTCTGTTACTGACACCACTGTTCTTTCTAGAACCCAGTGTTATCCAACCCTTTTATTTCTAGAAATTTCTCCATTCTAAAATTATGAACTGCATGTAAATCCACTCTTTTCCGATGTGGAATCCTTAATTGCAGTATCCTCTCTAATCTCGGCGGTTAAATTCGAGAATTCTACACATGCCAGATATCTTCCTATTCTAGATTTCTCAACATCACACCAATCAAAATCCTGCCCATTTCGGACCCCAGAATTCTACTATTATATGCGTTCTAGAACTTTGGTTTCCATAGTTCTGTCACTGACAGCCCCATCCCTTCTCGAACCCATGATTGACCACTTCTATCACATGCATTATTCATTCCACTCTGTATATATGAACTGAATGCAGTTTTGAATCCTTTCCATTCTGGAATGCTGATTTCCAATATCCTCAGCATTCTGGGGTCATGAATTCTAGAGTTCTATCCAGGTCAGATACCTGCCCTTTCAGGAATTTTCAACTCCGCCCCAATTAGAATCCTGCACATTTCAGAACCTGGAATGCAACTATTCAGTCCAATCTAAAACCCTGAATACTAGAGTTTTGCTACTGTCACGACTGTACTTTCTAGAACCTAGGATGCTCCTACTCTATTCTTTCTAGAAATTTCTCCATTCTAATATTATGAACTGCATGTAAATCGAATCATTTTCTACCTGGAATCCACGATTCCAATATCCTGTCTTATCTCGGCGGTTGAATTAGTGAATTCTACACATGCCAGATTTCTTCTTTTTTAGAATTCTCAAGTTCACACCAATTAGTATCCTGCCTATTCCAGAACTCCGAATTGTACTATTGTATCCATTTTATAACCCTGATTTATGGAGTTCTGACACTGACAGCCACATTCTTTCTAGAACCCAGGGTTCACCACCTCCATGACCACTACTTTTCTTTCAACTCCAGTCATATGAACTGCATGCTTTTTGGTGTCCTTTTAATTCTGGAAACTTTGATTCCAAAATCCTGTCTATTCTGGAATGCTGAATTGTAGAATTCTACACATAACAGATTCCTGAATTTTCTAGAACTCTGAACTCTACCCCATTTAAAATCTTTCTCATTTCAGAACTCAGAATCCTAAAATTCAGACCAATCTAGAACCCAGTATATTAGAGTTCTGTTACTGACAGCACTGTAGTTTCTGGATCCCAGAATTCTCAAACTCTATTACTTCTAGAAATATCTCCATTCTAAAATCATGTACTGCATTTAAATAGACTCTTTTCCGATCTGGAATCCACGATTGCAGAACGCAGTCTAATATTGGCAGCTAAATTCGGGAATTCTACTCATGCCACATTCCTTCCTTTTCTAATATTCTCAATATCACACCAATTAGAATCTTGCACATTTCAGAACCCAGCATTCTATTATATCCATTCTAGAACTCTGATTTCTAGAGTTCTGTCTCAGACAGCCCAATGAGTTCTAGAACCCAGGGTTCACCAACTCAATCGCTTCTAGTATTATTTCCATTCCAGATATATGGACTGAATGAATTTGGAATCATTTCCAGTTTTGAAACCTCGATTCCAGAATCTTGTCCATGTGCGGAGCTAAATTCTACAGTTCTATCCAGGTCATGTTCCTGCCACTTTTAGAACTCTCAACATCACCCCAGTTAGATGCTACCCATTTTGGAACCCAGAATACTAAAATCATGCCCATTCTAGAACCGTGCAATCTAGAGATCTGTGACTGACTGTCCAATCCGTTCTAGAACCCTCTGTTCACCACCTCTGTCAGTTCTAGTACTCTTTGCAGTCCAGAAATATAACCTGATGCTATTTGGAATCCTTTCCATTCTGGAATGCTCGATTCCATTATCCCGTCCATTCTTGCGTGTTGAATTCTAGAATCTATCCAGGTGAGAATCTGGCACTTTCTAGATTTGTCATTGGGGCCCTCATTAGCATTCTGCCCATTTCTGAAGCCGAATTCTACGATTCTGTCCATTTTAGAACCCTGATTCTTAGAGTTCTGTCATTCACAGTCCCATCCATTCTGGGCCCCAGGGTTCAACACATCTATTCCTTCTACTCTTATTCGTATTCCAGATATAGAAACTGATACTCTTTGGAATCCTTTCATTCTGTAATCATCGATTCCAGAATCCTGTCCTTAATTCTACAATTAAGCATTCTGGGATGCTTAATTGTAGAATTTTGCACATACCAGATCCCTGCCCCTTGTAGAACTCTCAGATTCAGCATAATTAGATCCTGCCCATTTCAGAACCCATAATTTTACAATTCACCAAAACCTAGAACCCTGTATACTAGAGTTCTGTTACTGACAGTACTATATAGACGAAATTGTTTCCTACACTATGCCTTCTAGAAACCTCTGCACTCCAGATATGTTCTCAACTTAAATGTGAATCCTTTCCTTTCTGAAATCCTAGATTCCATTCCATTCTGGTATGCTAAATCTATAATTCTACAAATGCCCCATTCCTTACCTTTCTATAATTCTCAACGTCACCCCACATTGAATCCTGCACATTTGAAACTCACAGTTCTATGTCCATTAGAACCCTGAATTCTAGAGTTCTGTCACTGACAGTCAGTCCGTTCTAGAACCCAGGGATCACCGCCTCTATCACTACCACTATTCTTTCCAGTCGAGAATTATAAATGAAACTCTATTTGGAATCCTTTCCATTCACAGGTGTTCAATTCCAATATCATGTTCTACTTGTTTGCTGAGTTCTAGATTTGCATCTAGGTCAGATTCCTGCCATTTGTAGAATTTTCAACTTTGCCCCAATTAGAATCCATCCCATTTCAGAACACAAATTCTACAATTCGATCCATTCCAGAGCCCTGAATTCTAGAGTGATATCACTGACAACAGCATTGGAATTTGAATCCAGGGTACATTACCCCTATCACTTCTACTATTATTTCTATTCCAGATATGTGAACTGAATGCTTTTTGTAATCCTTCCCACTCTGGAATCTTGTATTCCAGTATCCTGCTCATACTGTGAAACTGAATTGCAGAATTCTACACATTACAGATTTCTGTCCTTTGTAGAAATCTCAACTTCACATCAATTATATCCCTGCACATTACAAACCCAGAATCCTATAATTCACTCCAATCTAGAACACTGAATACTAGAGTCCTGTTACTCACAGCGCTCTACTTTATAGACCAAAGGATTCTCCCACTCTATACCTTCTAGAAATCTCTCAACTTCAGGCTAATTTCCTGCACATTAATGTGAATCCTTTTCATTAGCGTCCACAAGAAAAAAATCCTGTCCACTATCGAATGCTGAATTCTATAATTCTACACAGACCACATTCCTTCCCTTTCTGGAATTCTCATCATCACACCAATTGAATCCTGACCATCTCAGAAACCAGAGTTCTACCATTTTCTAGATTCTAGTACCCTGAAAACTAGAGTTCTGTCGCTGAATGCCCCATCCGTTCTTTAACCTGGGTTCGCCATCTCTATCATTACTAGTATTCCCTACACTCCATAATGATGAACTGAATTCTAATATGAATACTTTCCATACAATGATACTTACTTCCTATATCCTGTCCATTCAGGGGTGCTGAATACTAGAACGCTATCTTGGCCAGATTACTTCGATTCCTAGAATTCTTAATATCATATCAATTAGAATCCTGCACATTTCAGAACCCAGAATTCTACTATTATATACATTCTAGAACCCTGATTCCTAGAGTTCTGTCTCTGACAACCCAATCAGTTCTAGAAGCTTTTCCATGGAAAGAATACAAGAAGTGATTGAGGAGATGAATCCTGGGATCTAAAATGGAAGGGCTGTCAGTGACAGAAAGGCAGAATTCTGTGTTGTAGAGTGGAAAGTATTGTATAATCCTGGGTTCTGCAATGAGCAGGATTCTTGTGGGGTGAAGGTGAGAATTCTAGGAAGGGCATGAATCAGGTGTCGAAGAATTCTAGAATTCAACATGATATAATGGACAGTATTCTGAAAGGAAGATTCCAAAACAGAAAGGATCCCAAATAGCATTCAGTTCATGATCCAGCAATGGGAAGAATAATAAAAGTGATTGAGGTGGTGAACGCTGGGTTCGAGAACATACAGGGCTGTCAATGACAGAACACTAAAGTTGTGTATACTGGAATGGAAATATTGTAGAATTCTGTTTTGCAATGGGTAGGATTCTAATTGTGGTGAACCTGAGAATTCTAGAAAGTGCTGGGATCTGGAATGGAAGATTTCTAAAACTCAGCATGATAGAATGGACAGGTTTCTGAAAGGAGGATTCCAAAAGAGAAAGGATTCCAAATAGCATTCAGCTGATATTCCTGGAATGGAAAGAATACTGAAAGTGAGTAAGGTGGTGAACTATGGGTTCTCAACAGATTGGGCTGTCAGAGACGTAACTCTAGAATTCCGCATTCTAGAATTTACATAATTGTAGAATTCTAGGTTCTGAAATGGGCAGGATTCAAATTGAGGTGATGTTCAGAATTCTAGAAAGGGCAGGCATCTTTAGTGGGCAGAAATCTACAATTCGGTATCATTGAATAGAAACTACTCCAAAGACCGTTTAATTCATAATACTGGAATGGAAATCTTTCTAGAAATGATTGAGGTGGTGACCCTGGGTAGTAGAACGGACTCGGCTGTCATTGAGATAACTCTAGACTTCCGCATTCTAGAATTGTCAGAATGGTACAATTCCGTGGTTTGAAATCGGCAGGATTCTAAATGGGCAGAAGCTGAGAATTCAATAAACGGCAGGAACCTGGTATAAGCAGAATTCTAGATTTCAGCATAATAGCCTAGAAACGACACTATAACAAGAATTGTAGAATGGAAATAGTTCCAAATAGAAATCGGTTCAAAATCCTGGAATGGAAAGAATTCTAGAAGTGATTGAGCTGGCGATCCCTGGGTTCTAGGACACACACGGCTGTCATTGACAGAACTCTGGAATTCCATTTTAGAATGGTCAGAATTGTAGACTTCTGGATTCGTAAATGGGGAGGATATAAAGTGGTGTGAAATTGAGAATTGTAGAGAAGGCAGGAATCTGACTTCTACACAATACTAGAATTCAGCAACACAGAATGCAAACGATGCTGTAATGAGGATTCTAGAATTGAAAGGATTCCAAATAGAATTCAGTTGATAATCTTGGAATGGAAAGATTTCTAGAGGTTATTCAGGTGGTGAACCCTTTGTTCTAGAAAGGATTTGGCTGTCAGCAACCAAATTCTAGAATTCCGCAGTCTAGATTGGTCAGAATTGTAAAATTCTGTGTTTTGAAATGGGCAGGATTCTAAATGCGCTGAAGCTGAGAATTCTGGCAAGAGCAGGAACCCGGTGTGAGCAGAATTCTAGAATTCAGCATCAAAGAATGGAACGGATGCTGTAACCAGGAGTGTAGATTGCAAAGAATTCCCAAGAGCATTCAGGTGATAATCCTGATATGGAAAGATTTCTAGAGGTGATTTAGGTGGTCAACCCTGGGTTCTAGAAAGGACTCGGCTGTCAGTAACTGATCTGCAGAATTCCACATTCTAGAATGGTCAGAATTGTAAGATGAAGTGTTGTGAAATGGTCAAGTTTCTCATTGGGGTAAAGTTGAGAATTCTAGAAAGGACAGGATCCTGGAGTGAGAAGAATTGTAAAATTCAACACTATAGAATGGAAAGGATTCTGTAATCTCTGTTGTAGAATGGAAAGGATTCAAAATAGCATTCAGTTGATAAACCATAAATGGGAAGAATTCTACGAGTGATTGAGGGGTTAAAACCTGTGTTGAAGAATTGATTCGGTTGTCATTAACAAAACTCTGGAATCCCTCATTTTCGAAATCACAATACTGTAGAATTTTGGGTTCTGAAATGGGCAGGGTATAAATCCGGGGGAAATTGAGAATTGTAGAAAACGGAGGAATCTGACGTCAACAGAATTCTAGAATTCAGCATGATAGAATGGAAATAACTCTGTTACTAGGATTCTAGAATGGAAAGGATTCCAAATAGCATTCACTTGATAATCCTGGAATGGAAAGAATACTAGAAGTGCTTTAGGAGGTAAAACCTGCCTTCTAGAATGGATTCGGATTTCAGAGAGAGAACTCTGCAATTCCTCATTCCATAATGTTCAGAATTGTGAAATTCTAAGTCCTAAAATGGGCAGGATTCAGAATAGGTTGAAGCTGAGAATACTAGCAAGGGGAAGAACCTGGTGTGAGCAGAATTCTGGAATTCAGCATGATAGAATGGAAAGGATGCTGTAAAAAAGAATCTAGATTCGAAAGGATGCCAAATAGCATTTGGTGGAAAATCATTGAGCGGAAAGAATTCTAGAGGTGATTGAGGTAGTGAACCCTCAGTTCTTGGACAGACTCGGCTGTCAGTGACAGAACTCTGGAATTTCACAATCTACAATGGTCAGAATTCTAAAATTTTGTGTTCTTGTATAGCATGATTATATAATGAGCTGAAGCTGAGAATTCCAGCAGGGGCAAGAACCTGGCAAGAGCAGAATTCTAGAACTCAGCATCAAAGTTTGAAAGGATTCTGTAACCATGGATTGTAGAATGGAAAGGATTCCAAATAGTATTCGGGTGATAATCCTGGAATGGAAAGAATTCTAGAAGTGATTGAGGTGGTAAACAATGTGTTTTCACAGATTCGGTTTTCAGTAATAGAACTGTGGAATTCCTCATTATAGAATGGACAGAATTGTAGAACTCAGGGATAGGAAAAGGGCAGGGTATAAATTCGGGTGAAATTGAGAATTGTAGAAAAGAGAGGAATCTGATGTCAACAGAATGCTAGAATTCAGCATGATAGAATTGAAAGAACTCTGTAACTGGGATTCTAGAATGGAAAGGATTCCAAATTGCATTCAGTCGATAATCCTGTATGGAAAGAATTCCAGAGGAGACTCAGGTGGTGAACCCTGGGTTCTAGAACAGCCTCGGCTGTCTGTGACAGATCTCTAGGGTTCCGCTTCTAGAATGGCTATAAGTGTAACATTCAGTGTTCTTAAATGGGCTGGATTCTCAATGTGACGTCCACAGAATTCTAGAATTCTGCATCATGGAATGGAAAGGATTCTCTATCCAGGATTGTGGAATGGATTATATTGAAAATAGCATTCAGTTGAGAATTGGGCATGAAAAAATTTCTAGAAGTAATGGAAGTTGTGTGCCCTTGGTGATAGAAAGGATTGGGCTGTCAGTGACAGAAGTCTAGAGTTCCTATTTCTAGAATGGTCTGAATTGTAAAATTCTGTCATCCAAAATGGGCAGGATTCTAAATCGGGTGAAGTTCAGAATTCTAGCAAGGGCAGGAATCTAACCTGAGCAGAATTCTAGAATTTAGCATCACAGAATTGAAAGCATTCTGTAACCAGGATTGTGGAATGGAATGGATTCAGAATAGTATTCGGCTGATGATCCTTGAATAGAAAGAATTCTAGAAGTGATTGAGGTGGTGAACACTGTGTTCAAGAACGGATTCGATTGTCAGTAACAGAACTCTGGAATTCCTCATTCTATAATGGACAGAATGGCAGAATTTAGGGTTCTGAAATGGGTAGGATACAAATTGGTGTGAAATTGAGAATTGTAGGAAAGCCAGGAATCTGACATCCACACAATTTTAGAATTCAGCCTCATAGAATGGAAACAATTATGTAGTGAGGATTATAGATTGGAAAGTATTTCAAGTAGCATTCAGTTCATAACCCTGGAATGCAAGTACTCTAGATGCGTTTGTGGTGGTGAATCCTGGGTTCCAGAACAGACTCGACTCTCCGTGGCAGAACTCTAGAATTTCGCATTCTAGAATGGTCAGAATTGTAAAATTCTGTGTTTTCTCAAATGGGCAGGATTCTAATGGACTTGAAGCAGAGAATGCTTGCACGGGTTCAAACCTGGTGTAAGAAGAATTCTAGAATTCAGCATCATGGAATGGAAAGAATTCTATAAAAAGGATTGTAGAACGGAAAGTACTCTAAATTCCATTCACTTGATAATCCAGGAATGAAAAGAATTCTAGAAGTGATTGATTTGCTGAACACTGTGTTCAAGAACGGATTAGGATGCCAGTGACACTAATCTGGAACTCCACTTGTAGAATGGACAGAATTTTGAAATTCTCGGTTCTGAAAGGGCATTTTACAGATTCAAGTGAAATTGAGTATTGTAGAAAAGGCAGGACTCTGACGTCCACAGAATTCTAGAATTCAGCATCATAGAATGGAAGGGATCTGTAACTTGGATTCTAGAATGGAAAGGACTCCAAATTGCATTCAGTTGACAACGCTGGAAGGGAGAGATGTGTAGAAATGATTGAGTTGGTGGACACTGTTTTCAAGAACGGAATCGGCTGTCAATGACAGAACTCTAGAGTCCGCATTCTAGAATGGTCAGAATTGTAAAATTCTGTGTTCTGAAATGGGCTAGTTCATAATGGACTGACGCTGAGAATTCTAGCAAGAGAAATAATCTAGCTTGAGCAGAATTCTAGAATTCAGAATCATAGAATGGAAAGGATTCTGTAACCAGGATTGCAGAATCGAAAGAACTCAACATAGCATTTAGTTGATAATCCTGGTATGGAAAGAATTCTAATAGTGATTGAGGTAGAGAACACTCTGTTCAAGAATGGATTCTGTTTTCAGTGACTGAACACGTATTTCCATATATGAAATTGACAGTATTGTAGAGTTCTGTGTTCTGAGATGGACAGGATTGAAATTGATTTGAAGCTGAGGATTTTAGCAAGGGCAGGAACCTGGTGTGAGCAGAATTTTAGAATTCAGCATCATACAAAAGACAGGATTCTCACAGCAGGATTCGAAAAAAAAAGTGGAATCCAAATACCTTTCAGTTCATATTCCCGAAATGGAATGAATGCTAAAAGTGATTGATGTGGTGAATCCAGGGTTCAAGAATGGACTGGGCTGTAAGTGACAGACTGCAGAATTCCGCGTTCTAAAATGGATAGAATTGTAGAATTCTGGGTACTGAAATGGGCAAGACTCTAATTGGGCTGAAGGTGAGGATTCCATGAAGGGTAGGAATCAGTAGTTAAAGAATTCTAGAATGCAGCATAATTAAATGGACAAGAATCTGAAAGGAGGATTCCAAAAAAGAAAGGCTTCCAATTAACATTCACCTCATAATTCTGGAATGGAAAAAATACTAAAAGGGATTGAGTTTTTGAATCCTGGTTTCTAGAAAGGACAGGGATCTCAGTGGCAGATCTCTGGAATTCGACGTCCTAAAACGGGAAGAATTGTAGAATTCTGGGTTCTGATAAGGCAGTATTCTGATTGAGGATAAACTGAGAATTCCAGAAAGGGCAGGAATATAGCGTGGAAGAATTCTAGAATTCAGCATCATGGAATGGACAGGATTCTGAAAGGAGGATTTCAAAAAGGAGAGGGTTCCAAATACCTTTAACTTCATATTACTGGAACGGAAGGAATGCCAAAAGTGATTGAGGTGGATTATCCTGGGTTCTAAAAAGGATGTTGCTGTCATGACAGACTCTAGTATTCCACGTTCAAGAATGGACAGAATTACAGAATTATCTGTTCTGAAATGGGAGGATTCTAGTTGAGGTGAAACTGAGAATTCCAGAAAGGGCAGGGACTGGCGTGGAAGAATTCTAGAATTCAGCATCATAGAATGGACAGTATCAATAAAGGAGGATTCCCAAACAGAAAGGATTCCAACTACCAATCACTTCATAATTCAAAGCTTTACACCAATTTCTATCCTGCCCATTTCAGAACCCAGAATTCTACAATTCTGTCCATTCCAGTAAGTAGAATTCTGGAGATCTGTCACTGACAGCCCCATCCGTAGTAGATCCCAGGATTCACCTCCTCAATCACTTTTACTATTGTTTCCGATCTAGGATTTTGAAGTGAATGGTAGTTGGTATCCCTTCTGGTTTGCTATCCTCCCTTCATGATACTGTCCATTCTATGAGGTTGAATTCTAGAATTCTTCCACTCCAGTTTCCTGCCCCTTGTACAATTTTCACTGTCACCCCAATTAGAATCCAGCCCATTTCAGATCGCAGAATTCTAAAATTCTATATATTCCAGAATGCGGAATTTAAGTGTTCTGTCACTGACAGCCCCGTCCGTTCTAGAACCCAAGATTCACCACCTGCATCACTTTTAATATTGTTTTCATTCCAGGATAATGAAGTGAATGATAATTGGAATCCTTTCTGTTTTGGAATCCTCCTTTATTGATACTGCCCATTCTATGATGCTGAATTCTAGAATTTTCCACCCCAGATTCCTGCCGTTCATGGAATTCTGAGACTCACCCCAATTAGAATACTGCCCATTTCAGAACTTAGAAGTTTATAATTCTGTCCATTCTAGAACACTGAATTCTAGAGGTGTGTCAGGGACAGCCTCTTCTGTTCCAGAACCGTGGATTCAACACCTCGGTCACATTTAGTAGCCTTTCAATTCCAGGATGATGAACTGAAAGGTATTTCGAAATCATCCGGATTTGGAATAATCTTTTCAGAATCCTGTTCATTCTACGATGATGAATTCTGGATTCTTCCACGACAGATTTTGCCGTTTGTAGATTTCTCTGCTTCAGACCAATTAGAATCCTGCCTGTTTCAGAACACAGAATTCTACAATCATTTCTATTCTAGAGCTCGGAATACTAGAGCCTGTCACTGACATCACGGTCCATTGTAGAAACCTGGATTCTCCACCTAAATCACTTTTAGTAATCTTTCCATTCCAGGATTATAAATTG
>PVJD01017664.1:0-16860 GCA_004026545.1 Mormoops blainvillei | reverse complement strand
GCCCCGGAAGCGGGTTTCCTTTGAGCACATTAGAAGATGCGTCAGAAAAATAAACAAACACAAGTCTGTTTTGAACCTGGACTTAATTTATATCCAGAAGTCTCCCTTCAGGTATTTATGAGTTTATTCCATAGTTTTCATCCTTTCCACACATAGCTCAGTAGGGTCTAATCTGTGCCAGACCCTGAATTTGAAAGGGAGGGGGTGATGGGATGTTTTCCTAAATCTTGCTTCTTCTTTTTGCATAGTTCAGGGTTGAAAACAAAGATCACTGAGTGCTGAGAAAGACAAAGGTGGTTAATTTTTTTTTTAAGTATATTTTATTGATTATGGTATTACAGTTGTCCCATTTTTTCCTCCCTTTTATTCCCCCCCTGTCTTGCACCCCTCTTTCCCACCAGCATCTCCCCTGCCCCATTTGCGCATGACCATGGGTTGTACATATAAAATCTTTGGCTTCACCATTTCCTATACTATTCTTAACCTCCCCCTATTTTGTACCTACCAATTATGCTTCTTATTCCCTGTACCTTTTGTCCCTTTCTTCCCCCTTCCCCTACCCCTGATAACCCTCCATGCGATCTCCATTTCTGTGATTCTGTTTCTGTCCTAGTTGTTTACTTAGTTTGTTTTTGTTTTTAGGTTCGGTTGTTGATAGTTGTGAGTATGTTGTCATTTTACTGTTCATAGTTTTGATCTTCTTTTTCTTAGATAAGCCCCTTTAACGTTTCATGTAATAAGGGCTTGGTGATGATGAACTCCTTTAACTTGAACTGGGAGGCACTTTATCTGCCCTTCTATTCCAAATGACAGCTTTGCTGGACAGAGTAATCTTGGATGTAGGTCCTTGCCTTTCATCACTTTGAATACTTCTTTCCAGTCGCTTCTTGCCTGTAAAGTTTCTTTGGAGAAATCAGCTGATGGTCTTATGGGAACTCCTTTGTAGCTGTCTCCTTTTCTCTTGCTGCTTTTAAGATTCTCTCCTTATCTTTAATCTTGGGTAATGTAATTATGATGTACCTTGGTGTGTGCTTCCTTGGGTCCAACTTCTTTGGGACTCTCCCAGCTTCCTGGGCTTCCTGGAAGTCTATTTTCTTTGCCAGATTGGGGAAGCTCTCCTTCATTATTTTTTCAAATAAGCTTTCAATTTCTTGCTCTTCCTCTTCCCCTTCTGGCACCCCTATGATTCGGATGTTGGAATGTTTAAAATTGTCCCAGAAGTTCCTAAGCCTCTCCTCATTTTTTTTGAATTCTTGTTTCTTCATTCTGTTCTGGTTTAATGTTTCTTTCTTCCTTCTGCTTCAAATCATTGGTTTGAGTCCTGGTTTCCTTCCCTTCACTGTCAGTTCCCTGTATATTTTTCTTCGTTTCACTTTGCATAGCCTTCACGTTTTCCTCCATTTTGTGACCATACTCAACCAATTCTGTGAGCATCCAGATCACCAGTGTTTTGAACTCTGAATCTGATAGGTTGGCTATCTCTTCATTGCTTAGTTCCGCTTTTGGAGCTTTGACCTGTTCTTTCCTTTGGGCCATACATACACATTTTTTCTCTGCACGCCTGTTACGTTGTGAGGGGTGGAACCTTAGGTATTCACCAGCGTGGGGCAACCATGTCACTGCCTTGTGGTGCTGCCTGTGGGGGAGGGGTCAGAGAGGGAACAGTGCTGCTTGCTTGGCTCTTGGCCAGCTTTCAGTCGCTTCCCCTGCTTCCCACATGCAAATTGGGCCCTTCTGGTGCTGATTCCCAGGTGGGTGGGTTTGTGTACATTCTAGGACCCTGCGGGTCTCTCAAATGAACTCTCCTGTGAGACTGGTCATTTCTCCTGCAACCTCATACCCCACAGGTTTTTACCAGTAGAGCTTTTGAGGCTTTCTTTTCCTACACTGGAACCCTGGGTTGCATGGTCTCTCTCACTCCCCAGTTGTTCCTCCCGGTTTATCCGCACGAAAATGTGGGACCACCCAGTCCTCCAGCCGCAGCCTTGCTGTGCGCCCTCTCCTCCCAGCTGCCCATCTCCATAGCCCCCTACCAGTCTGGATGAATGTTTTTCTTTAACTCCTTGGTTGTTGGACTTCCATACAGTTCTATTTTCTGTCAGTTCTGGTTATTTTTTGTTTTTGAATTTGTTGTTGTCCTTCTTTTGTTTGTGCAAGGAGACAAAGTATATCAACCTATGCCTCCATCTTGGCCGGAAGTCTCCTCCCACATATTTTAAACAGTTCACTTTCTGGCCTCATGAAGAGCTGCAATTGTGGACCTTTGCATTGAGTGGAACGATGAGTCTTCTTAGACCACTGAGTTGTGAGTAGATGATGAATGTATTTTATGGGATATTCATTAAACTGCAAGAGCCTTCGTGGATCAGCTTCCCTCTTCCATGGAGATCCACATGTCATGATGGGGATCTGCTTTGTCATCCTGGGTGCTTGAGTGACAGTGATGTGCAGAGCTCCACACGATGAAGATGTCATTTGAATAAAAAGTAAAAACATCGCCCTCAGTTCTTGGGATTTTTTTGCCATAGCACAATCATGTGATGTTAGTTTTATAAGAAATATTCTTTTATCTTTCAATTACAGCTGATGTACAATATGATATTAGTTTCAGGTGTACAACCCAGTAATTAGACATTTATATAACCTAAGAATTATTTCCCTTGATAAGTCTAGTACCATCTGACACCATACATTTTTACTATAATATTATTAACTATATTCTCTATTGTGAATAATTCTGCAATAAACATATGGATGCACATGTCTTTTCAATGTACTTTTTCAATTTATTCTTCAGATAAATATCCAGAAATGGAATTGCTGGGTCCTTCCTTGTGTCTTGTTGTAGCCTTTGTTTTTAAGTCTATTTTTTCTGGTATGAGTATTGCTACCCCAGCTTTTTTTGTTGATGTTTCCATTTTAATGCAATATTTTTCCATCTCTTCCTTTACTTTTAATCTGTGTGTGCCTTTTGCTTTGAAGTGAGCATCTTATAGACAACATATGTAAGGATCTTATATTTTTACCCATTCAGCCACCCTGCGTCTTTTGATTAGAGCATTTTAGCCATTTTCTCTTACAGTAATTGTTGATAGATATGTATTTACTGCCATTTTATTATTCATATTTTGACCATTTTTTTCCTTTTTCTTTAAAAAACACCTTTTAACCTTTCTTATACTACTTGTTTCTTTTAATACTTATGTGGTGATGAACTCAGCTTTTTCTTGTCTGGGAAGCTCTTTATCTGTTCTTTGATTTTAAATGATAACTTTTAAAGTATAGTAGAGTAATCATGGTTGTAGGTCCTTGCTTTTCATCACTTTGAATATTTCATGCCAATCCCTCCTGGCCTGCAAAAATTCTGTTGAGAAATCAGCTGACAGTCTTCCAGGAGCTCCCTTGTAGGTAACTAAGTTGCTGCCTTTGAGATTCTCTTTTGTCTTTAACTTTTGCCTTTTTAATTATGATGTGTCTTGGTGTGGGCCTCTTTGGGTTCATCTTGTTTGCACCTCTCTGTGTTTCCTGAATTCGTATTGTCTATTTCCTTCACCAGTTTAGGGAAGTTTTCTGTCATTATTTTTTCAAATGGACTTTCTATTTTTGCTCTCTCTTATTCATCTGGCATCCCCGTCTTGCAAACATTGGTATGCTTGATGATGTCCCAGATGCCCCTTAAGCTATCCTCATTTTTTTGTAGTCTTTTTTCATTTTGCTGTTCCGATCGGATGTTTTCTGCTACCTTGTTTTCCAAATTACTGATATGATCCTTATCTAATCTACTATTATTCTTTCTAGTGTATTCTTCCTACCTGAGTGGTCCTTTTTGGGTTTTCTATCTTTTTTTTGAAGTTCTAAGTTCACCTAGTCTTCCCTTAAGTTCACTGAGAATCCTTATAACCAGGGTTTTGAACTCTGCATCTGATAGTTTGATTTGTCTCATTCTCTTTAGTTCTTTTTCTGTAGTTTTGTTCTGTTCTTTCATTTGGGACTCATTTCTTTGTCTCGTCATTTTGGTTGCCTCTCTTTGTTTGTGTCTATGTATTAGGTAGAGCTGCTGTCTCTCAGTCTTGGTCGAGTGGCCTTATGCAGTAGGTGTCCTGTGGGGCCCAGTGACACAGCCTCCTCAGTCACCTGAGCCAGGTACTCCATGTGCCTCCCTCCCAGCCCCGTGCAGTGTAGGCTGTGAGCACCCTCCTGTTGTAGCTGAGCCTTGATTAGAGTTGGCAGATCAAGGAGAGTGAATGACTCCCAGACTGACTGTTTGCTACAATGGCTGCAACTCTAGCGGAGGAGCTGTGTGCAGAGGCCACCATGTGGAGCAGGACTCGCTTTGGTAGGGCTCTGCGTCCATGGAGTTCGCCCCTGGAGTGTGTCACTGGTAGAAACGGCTGGGTGGCGCTCTAGCGTGGCAGCCTTGCTTCTCTCTCCGTTCTCTGGTGATCTGTTTTCAACCACAAGTTATAGTGACTTAAAACTCATGTCAGCTCATTTCACTTTTTTTCCCCCAAAACCTTGCAATGGCAACCACTTCAGTCAGAAAACACAGGGCTCACTCCCAACTTTTTTTTTTAATCTGCACTCAAACTTCCCTTTCTCAATGATGAGCACACAGATGACCTTGTTAATACATTCCACCCCACAGATCCCCCCGATTCCCTTATCCAGCAATGCCTTCATGTTTCCTTAACACTTACTAATTTCCATATACTCTATTATTTACTTATTTATTATGTCTATTGTTTGCTGCCATTCCTCACTAGGACATAAGCTCCATAAAGGCAGCTACTTTGTCTCTTTTACTCACCAACACACCCCAAATTCCTATAATGGTTCCTGGCACACAGTAGGTCTCCTACAAATATTTATATGATGTGTGTGAGTTGCCCAGCGTGACACCCTCCCTGAGACCCTGAAGGCTATTTTACGGGTAAATCTGTGGAAATTATGTCATTAACTGAGTTTCCCAAGAGAAAACTTGGTGAAAGACAAAAGCGTCTTGTGCATATACCTGAGCAGAAAACCACAGACCCTGTGCCCCACACCCATCCTTTCCCATTAGCAGGAGATGGAAGTACCATGGGATGGAATACCATGGGATGGAATACCATGGGATGGAATACCATGGGATGGAAGTGAGATTACAGGCATTTGAAAAGAGTGATGATAAACCCATGAGCTCTAGGATCAGATGCCTGAGTTCAAATCACAGCTCTACCATTTACCATTGAGTGACCTTGAACATCTTTGTACTTCCATTTTGTTATCTGTAAGGTAGGGGTGAGATGTTTTATTGTGGATCTAATGGTCACATGAGATAACAGGAACAGACATTTCCAACAGTGTCTGCACATGGTGTGTGTTCAAGAAATTGAAAAGTTCTTATTCATCAGATTTCCTGAGGCCTTGAGGATTTCACTGACATTAGGTGATAGAGATGTGCATACAGGTACAGACATGAATGCAGACACGGATATAATTACATTTACATATGTCACACAGAGAGGAATGTGCATATTTTATCATCTTCATTCTTTCTTCCTCACCCCCATCCACCATAGAAGAGGAACTCTAAGAGAGTAATGCACGAAGTTCTACTGATTTTATTAAAAGAGAAGCGGGCTTGTCTTAAGAGCTTGGGGGAGGGTAAGGGGTAAGTTTAGAGAAGTAGAAAGGAGGGAGGGTGGCTGAGAGACAGAGAGGACTAAACATCTGTTCATGTGCATTTTATGGATACTGAGAATGATTTAAGGAGAACAATAAAAACAGGCTTTTCAAAAATTCCACGTGTGTGTGTGTGAGGGTGCACTCCCTCATACCAATGCACACACATAAACACGTACACACGCATCAGAAATATACTCATATGTAGAAATGTGGTCTATCATGCTAGTATACAGGTTGTTTTGAGGATTAATGAAATTACAATACATATTAGAAACTTAGTAAAAATTAAGCACATAGGAACTGCCCAACACATCCTTAACAAAAGTGTATAAATAAACACAGCAGAATCTGAACTCTGCCAGTCTCTGAATGGCTGGCTGAGTGATGCGTATTCTGTTTCTCTCACTGTGTTTTCTGAATTTTCTGCAACCAGCCTCCACTGAGAGGCTGCACACATGGTTAAATGAGTGAGCTCTGGAGTTGCTCAGCCTGGACTTGATATCTAGCTACTCCACTGCCTTACATAGGTGACATTACACAAGTTGCTCTCTCTGCCTCAATTTCTCCTTCTGCAAACCCAGGATAATAGTCATAGTTCTCACACAGGGATGTTGAAGGAATTAGATGCATCGATATGCACAAAGTTGTTGCTGTTGCAGTTTGAAGCATCATCTATTTTGATGTCACTTGTAACAAGGTGCCGGTGATGGACCCACAGAAAAAACGTTCAGATTCTTCATTTCGTGCTCTCAGATGGTGTCCTGTCCTTGGCCTTCTGTGACAGCCTTGGATGATGCACTTTGTTCCCCTGGAGGCCCTAAAATTTCTGAAGGGCAGGAAGAGGCCCAGGAGCAGGGAGAGAGAATTCTACCCCAAGGCATGCTCACCCGTGAAGCCCAGCAGCAGAGTCAGCAGCAGGCAAGGAGGAGGGTGGGGCCAGGAGGTAGGGCTGGGCATCCTGGAGGTCTGAGAAGACAGCTCTGTCCCAGTGTGTGCTGGGAGAACCCGGACTCTGCTCTGTGAGACGAGAGAGGCCCCACTTCCTGTGATATCAGAGGAAGTACCAGGATGGGTGCAATGGCTGTGAGAAGGTGGCCCACTTCCAGATTCGAGACAGTTCCTATTTCCGGACTGTGAAATAGAATCAGGAAGAGAACGCAGCTACGACGTGAGGAGTTACTCATCTTAGTTGTCAGAGAGACTTGACAGGCCTACAGGAAAGAGTGCTTGCCCTGCCTGGCTATAGAATGGAGAGCAGACTGGCATTCGCAAAGGTTAGATACAGTGGGGATGGGGTCATGGTAAAGGGCTAGCACAGGGAGGCCTCTGTGGTCACGGAGTGGCTCTGCATCCTGGTCATGGCGGTGGTTACTCAGACATACACGTGAGGGAGCAACATAGCAAAGATGAAATGTTACAAGATTCAGCTCTAAATACCAATCTCGTAGTCATTATAATGAAGACATGGACTATTAAGTTATCAAAATTATGTTATAATTATATTAGGGTAATGGGGAATAGAACGTGTGCATGCGTGGCATAAGGTCAGGAGTGACAGAGCCTGATGTCCCCGTCTTCCTCAGTGGGAAGTCCATACAAAACTCCTAAGGACACCAATCAAGAAGTGCAATAGAAGTAACATTACATGAGGCATGGCAGTAAAATCTAAAATAATCAGTTAACAGAGTTGAAAACGGTTCAGTCTTGGAAGCAGGAAATGGTGGGAAGCTAGGGAGACTCTGGTTTTCATATGTAGAACTTGTAGAACTATTTGACTCTTAACACATGTGCATATGTAACTTTGGTAAGGGTAGAAACTAATTATAGATAATTGATGTTATAATTGTTGCAAATAAAACGTATAAGTACTGTTCACACTAGTGAAGGTCTCATAAGCTTGGTGGGTATAGAGTGATGATTGAAATCAATTACCATCCTAAACAGTAGTCGAAAACACTAATAATACTAATTATTACCTTTAAAGATTTCATGAACTAGAAAGTGTTAAACACAGCTCTAATTAGAGCTGCCTAAGACCATTAAGGGGACAATTCGTGTATTGAAAGACAGAAAGTAAACTTTAATAGATGTATATCATGCCCTTGAATGAATAACTTAATATTAAAAAGATATAAATTTATCTGAATTAATATGTACATTTAATACAGACAAATAATAATTTTAACATAGTTATTCATGATATATAGGAAAGTTGTTCATGGACAACAGCGTGGTGATTGCACTTGGGGTGGGGGAGAGGGTATAAGGGGACTAGATGGTAACAGGAAAAAAAGACAATAACAAAATTTAAAAAATGCATTTTGGCCAAGAGTAACACACAATTTTGAAAACAAAAAAAGGTGGGAAGATTTGCCCAATAGTATGAAAACTGATTATAAAGCTATTCTAATTAAGTCAAGGAAGTTCTTACAGAGACATAGACAAGTAGCTCAAAGCAACAGAGAGCTTGTAAAACGCAGCACGCATGAAGGCAAACTTGATACATGGCGAAGCTGGTAGTGCGGATCAGGGTGTGGGGTAATTTATCCTTGTGGAAGGGAAAAAGATCCCAGCCAACCATAACACACACCGATACACTCAGAAAATATGCCTATGTCAAAGGCATGCATTGCAAGAGCAAAACACAATCAAGCATTGAAAACAGTTTTTGGTAAAACAGAGGCTCCCAAGTGACGCCAACCCTGCTCCTCTGTAGCCCGCACTAGAGGAACAGGAGGGGCTCTCCCACATGTGCCATGGAGCAAAAATCAGAATGTTTGTTGCAAAACATTAGATAAAGCTTTACTACAATATAAATTGTAGCACATCTTACAACAGAAAACAGTAGAGCATGGAAAATTAATAAAATGGAGTTACATGTATCAACATTATTAGAAGACACAAAAACCAGCATTAAGCATAAAAATAAAGTTACGGAATGTTGTATACAGTATAATAGCATTTACATAAAATTTAACACATGTAAAGTAATACTAAATATTTCTTGAAGATTTTCACATATATTGTAAAAGTATGAAATTATGATCAAGAAAATAACACCAAGTTCAGAATGGATTTTTCAAAATGAACACAAATCATAAGGCAAAATATTACTGTTTCACAAAAACTGGGTGGTGGGTCCATGAGTTTTTTACATTTTTCCTTAACATTTCAGAATACAAAAATGCTTATTCCGCTTAATGAGTTCAAATATGTATGTGTTAAAATGAAAGCATACTTCTGAAAATCTCTGGGTAAAATAAAACCTTCTCTGAAGATTAAAGGTTGTTTACAATCAGAAAGAATGGAAACCCACTGCCCTGCTCTGAATGGTCCTCTTCTGGGTGGAGGCAGGGCTAGTTTGAAGGTCCGTGCATCTAGGTCCAGACACCTCGGAGTCCCCATGACAAAAGTCCATCTTCGTTTTTTTTTTTTTTTTAAATTAATTAATTTATTTTTAGAGAGAGGGGAGGGAGGGAGGGAGAGAGAGGGAAAGAAACATCGACTGCGTGCCTCTTGCATGCTCCCCAATGGAGACACGGCCCTCAGCCCAGGCATGTGCCCTGACTGCAAACTGAGCCAGTGACCTGCCCATTCGTAGGCTGATGCCCAATCCACTGAGCTACACCAGCCAGGGCCAAAGTCCATCTTTGAATCATCATCATCATCAGAGAGAAGGAACATCAGGAGGGCATGTGGGGGAGCATGCTTGTGGTTCAGGTGGGGCTGGCAGAGTGAAGGGTCAGGATCTTGGGTCACCTGGAGGTCCTTGCAGCCTTTTCTCTTCAGTTGAGTCCCTGGGAGAAGACATGAGACAATGTATCACAGGGCATGTAAAGATGTCGTGAAACTCATTCATTCATTCACTCCAGTATTAATTCCCCAAATATTTACTGAGCACATGCTAAGTGGCAAGCACTCTGGCCTGGGTTGGTGGCACACATCACAAATAAAGCCCCTGTTCAGTTCACCCGAACCCCTCCTCTGGGCTCTGGGCTCCCTTTCATACCCACATTCATCCTCGCCAGTCTTCAGCACCTCCCAGTCTCTCAGGGAGAGACTATATTAGTTGATTTTGGTTCTACTTTTTTATTCATACCAAAGATATATCATATGAAAACTGAAATATATAACGGTTTATGGAGGACTCTTTCAAGTTTGGGTCTCAAAACTTTGGCCTTTATCCCACCTCCGCACTTTGCACCACCATCTCCAGGGTCCCAGGGCACTTCATTTGAAAACTCTAAAACATTCAAAATCTAAGACATGATACAATGTGGAAGAGTTGGAAGCCTCTGAGATTCCAAAGATATTTAGAGAAAATAATAGCATTCACAACCTCCTCTTGACATTGAATTAATCTTGTGGCGACCACGTGACACTGTGGGACTTCTCTTACCAGCTCATGAAGTTTGCCCTGACCTTCCTCTTTAAGGACTAAGACCTGCCTCCAACTCACCTGTTACAGGTGCCACCGCCTGCGGATGTAGGTGACTGTGAAGCTCATCACCAGCAGCACCTTGAGGCCCAGGAGGAAAGTCACAAAAACAATGGCAGATGTCTGTGGACCTAAATTCCAATGGGCAGAAGAAGACATCAAATGGAGCTCTGTGAGTTTAGATACCTCCCACCACTCAGGAGACAGAGGTGACTCCGCTGCTCACAGGAGTGGAGGCGAGCTGCTACGCACTCCCAATAGGCTGTATGCGCTGTGGCTGCAGTGGAGAGTGTGAGGTTGGCCGGATGGGAGGTTGTGCCTCGTGCTGCACCATACCTGTGGGCACCTGCTCAGACCCTTGGAATGACACATTCACCCACTGTAAGCAGGGGTATCCTACGTTTTGGCATCTCTGCGCCACACTGGAAGAAGGAGAACTGTCCTGGGCCCCACATGGAACACATTATGACAGGTAACCACAGAAAAATTTTCATGATTTAAGTAAATTTATGATTTTATGTTGGGCCACATTCACAGCCATCCTGGGCAGCATGTGGCCTGTGGGCTGCAGGCTAGGCACCCCTGCTTTAGAGGCTATATAGGTCCCATTGCACTTCTGCATGGATGCGGGCTGCACAGCTCCCTTGAACATATGACAGTTCTTCAGCCAGGGGAGATGCACCACTGTGGGTAGAATCTCTGCACCAGGCAGGAAATAGCCACCACATCTGAGGATGGTGAAGATGTGGACACTGTCGCTGAGGGAGGAACTGACACAGCCCAGAGAAAGCTGACAATGGCTGTAGGAAGTCCACTGTGGGCGACTGGGAGCTCCTTGAGGACGGGTCATGTGCCATGGCCTGGTGCAGAGAAGATCGCTGTAGGTATTGGGTAACAGCTGCATGCCTGAGAGAATGCAAGACTGAATGAGAGCATGGATGCGTGAGTGAGTGTTTGCTTGGATGGAGGGATGCATGAGTGGAGGCCAAATGGGAATCTGAATGGGATCAAAGACATCCTATTCTTTCTTTTTAAATTTGGAATCTGGTCACAGGCTACAACATGGATTAAAGTTAAGGACATTGTGCTAAGTGCAATTTGTCAGAAAATGACAAATATTGCATGACTCTCCTCTGATATGTAACAAAATGTGTCAACTGAGGGAGGCTCTCCCCTAGAGCCTCCAGAAGGAA
The DNA here is from genome assembly GCA_004026545.1 of Mormoops blainvillei. Lineage (NCBI taxonomy): Eukaryota > Metazoa > Chordata > Mammalia > Chiroptera > Mormoopidae > Mormoops > Mormoops blainvillei. Next base: position 5,562 of record PVJD01017664.1, on the reverse strand, counting down.
CACAGTCCTGCTGACCCATTGCAAACTTCCGGCCTCCAGAACTGCAAGATAATAAACTTGTCTTGTGTTAAGCTACTAGACAGGTTGTTACAGCGCCAATAGGAATCTAATCCAGGGAGTCAGGAACATTTTAAAAGGACAGGTGCAATTAAAGGGCCAGGCGCAATTTAAAGTTTATAACTTGTGTTTTGACCAAGACAGTGGAACAGGTAAGTGTGGTATGCACATCCTCCCGTGAATCCATAAAAATTACAACTAAACTACAGAACAATCATCACTTAGAACCACCTGACTTTTAGCTGAACAGAAATTCTGTATACAGAAGAAGCCACATCTATTCTTGTAGGAGGGACAGAGATGCGGAATGGACTGATCACGCACCCATTTGTGGTGGTTAAAAAATTTTGGAGGGCTATGAATAGTGGAGGTCGTCGCTGAGGAGCAGTGGGTCCTCGGCCTGCACCAGGCCAGTCACCCCAGAAACCCTGTGCTGGAAGAGAAGTCCCCATAGCCCTTTGCTGTGCAAACCAGCAGGAATCATGGCTGAGTGAGGTGGAGAGTGGGTGGAATCTCAGGCATTCCTCTCTTTATTTTTTAACACTCATTCTTTAAATATTATTTTATTACCTTTTTGAATTTATTAGGGTGACAGAGAACGAGAAATGCCATATTATTTCACAAATAAAATAAAATCTAATGAACAAAATAATCTAACAAACAAAACAGAAACCGGGCATTCCTCTTACAGGGCCTGCGCCCGACTTAATCAGTCATTCTCGCAGAGCTCCAGCCTTGGTGCGGCAGCTTGAGCTGTGCGGGGGGCGGGAGGAGCTGAATTGTCTGACTTTGGGGCAAGGCTAGAGAGGCAGCTTTTTCCTGGGCAGAAATGCTGACAGAAGCGCTGACAGAAGCCATTGATCCTCCACTGAGCCCTCCCCTCCTGGCACGGGTGGGCACGGTACCTGAGTCTCCATCAACCTGGCTAACGTCTTTAGCCCCACCTGGATGATTCCCTGAGACTCCACCTCACACAAGTTGTGGGCCCACTCAGGCCATTTGCAATAGTTTTCCTTGTAAATGGCCTGTCTTGGGTTATTCTCCAGACTTTTCTAAAATCTCTCAAAGGCCCACAAACCCCCAGAGCGCTGCACACGGCCTTGGTGTGCCCCGAAACTCTTGCTAAGTGGCCCCAGGCCTAGCATTAGTGGTGGCCAGCTTCAGTGTGCAGTTTGGCCTCTCCCAGGCGCCTCCAGGCCCAGCACAAGCAGCAGCCATCTGCAAACTACTTCGTAGCTCATGCCAGGTGGCCCAGCAGCTGATCTTTGCCCGTACCTTCGAAGAGACCTCTGAGCCAGGCAACCCAGTGGACAACTTTAGACAACAAGGGAGCACCACGCAACCCGCCAAAACTGACACAATCAAGCGGTGTGCTCATTGGGCACCAGGGCCCTGATGAAGCGAGTCCTGCTATGTGGGATGAGCCCCTGCACGGCAGCTCTTTTGCTGTCGTCACAGCTGGTTCTCACAGCTGATCGGCCCGGGGATAGATTCCCGCATTTGATATCCCGACAGCAATCAAAGCTCAACTACACCAGGAGGATGCACGCATCCCACACTCGGGGCTCACGTGGAGCGCCCTGTTAGGGTGACCAGGAAGGCTGCACCACTGGGCACTACAGGACACCTACTACATAAAGCCACTCTACCAAGACTGGGACACATAGCAGCTCTACCTAATCCATAGAAATAAACACAGGGAGGAAGACAAAATGAGAAGACAAAGAAACATGTCCCAAATGAGAGAACAGAAGAAAACTCCAGAGATAGAACTACAAAAAATGGGGACAAGCAATCACCCAGATGTAGAGGTCAAAACACTGGTCATAAAAATGCTCAGTGAACTTAGGGAAAGAGTAGATGAACTTGGTGAGAACTCAACAAAAGGATAGGGAACATAAAAATGCAGAGAGATGCCCCGGCCAGGTGGCTAAATTGCTTGGAGTGTTGTCCATGCACCAAGAGGTTGCAGGTTTGATTCCCGGCCAGGGCACATTCCTACTTTGTGGGTTTGATCCCCAGGTGGGGCATGTATGAAAGGCAACCCATCAATGTTTCTCTCTTATATTGATGTTTCTCTCTCTCTCGCCCTTCCTCTCTGTCTAAAATCAGTAAATATATTCTTGGGCGAGGATTCAAAGAAAGTGGAGATAGAAAATCTTCAGAAATGAAGAATACAGGAACTGAAATGAAGAATACATTATAAGAAATCAACAGTAGAGCAGATAAAGCCGAGGATCAAATCAGTGATTTGAAGAAAAAGGAAGCAGAAAACACCCATTCAGAACAGCAAAAAGAAAAATAATTTTAAAAATAAGGATAATTTAAGGAGTCTCTGGAACTACTTCAAGTAGACCAACGTTCATATCATAAGAGTGCCAGAAGGAGAAGAGAGAGAGCAAGAAATAGTAATCCTATTTGAAAAAATAATGACAAAAGGCTTCCCTAAACTGGCGAAGGAAATAGACATACAATTTCAGGAAGCACAGAGGGCCCCAACAAGATGAACCCAAAGAGACCCGCACCAAAATATGTGATAAGTACAATGCCAAAAGTTAAAGACAAAGAGTGAATTGTAAAAGCCGTAAAAGGAAAGCGGTTAGTTCCTTACAAGAGAGCTCTCAGAAGACCCTCTCAGCTGATTTTCAACAGAGATTTTGCAGGTCAGAAGGGATTGGCATGAAATAGTCAAAACAATAAAAACAAACAAAGAAATAAACAAACAAACAACAAAGTGATGAAAAGCAAAGGCCTACAACATGATTACTCTCTCCAGCACTGTTATCATTTAGAATCGATGGCCAGATAAAGAGTTTCCCAGACCAGAAAAGGCTAAAGGAGTTCATCACCACCACACCAGTATTATAAGGAATATTAAAGGGCCTTCTTTAAAAAGGAAAAAAAGACAAAAATATGAAAAATACAATGGCCATAAATACTTACCTATAACAATTACATGAAATACAAAAGGGTCAAATACTCCAGTCAAAGACATAACAGTGGCTGAATGGACGAGAAAATGAGACCCTTACATATGCTGTCTACGGGAGACTCAGTTCAGATCGAAAGACACATAGACTGGAGCTAAAGGGAAGGAAAAAGATATTTTGTGAAAATGGAAACAAAAGAAAACAAAACAAGCTGGGGCAGCAACACTCATACCAGACAAAATAGACTTTAAAACAAAGGCTATAACCAGGGACAACAAAGGACCCAGCAATTCCACTTCGGCGTATTTATTGGAAGAGCCCAGAACATTAAACTGGAAAGACATAGGCACCCATATGTTCAGTGTAGCATTGTTTACAATAGCCAACATATGGAAGCAACCTAAGTGTCCATCAATAAATGGATGGATAAAGAAGAAGTGGTGCATATATAAATAAAGTATGACTCAGCCGTAAGAAATGAACCAAATCTTGCCACTTGTAACCACATGGACGGATGCAGAGGGTATTGTGCTGAGTGAAATATATCAGACAGAGAAAGACAAATGCCATGTGATTGCATTTATATGTGGGGAAAAAAACCCCGACAAACCAAGAACAGGCCAATAGATTCAGAGAACATTTTGATGGGAGGGGTTTTGGGGTGATGGTGATAAAGGTGAAGGGATTAAGAAGTACAAATTGATAGTTACAGAGTAGTGACAAGGTTGTAAATTATAGCACAAGGAACACATAGTGTTGTAATAACTAGGCATGGTGTCAGATGGGTGCTAGATTTATTGATGTGCTAACGTCGTAAACTATGTAAATGCCTAGTCAGGGGGTTGAACACCTGAAGCTAATATAATACTGTATATGAGCTGTAATCCAAAAGTAAAACATTATTACAACAATAAAGAGCATACCTGCTGGTGGGGGTTAAGGCAAAAAAGAAGGAAGAAGTGCTGTTTCACAATTAAGTGGTGAAGAGAAAAAGGGAGAAAGGGAGGGGTACATTTAGGGCCCTGAAAGCAAAAGAGAATCAAAACATTTGAAGACTCAGAATCTTTCCCCACTATCAAATCTAACTAATAAACTCCATCAACATACGTAGATTAATCTATACTGACAGAGAGAGGTGCATTAATCTAGAAATATTGTAAAACACCCTAATATTATGTACATGACCAAATTGATGGGCATCCTTACACCGAGCCCACTGGACCAGGGCTGGGTGGCCGGAGACCTCAGATTCCGTGCCGGGTGTGGCATCTCAGGGCAGAGGGTCACACCGGCCTCTTACACTTTGCTCCAGCTCGCTAACCCAGACGATCCCAAAAGCCATTCTCAGTCCCAGTACTGAGCTCGTGTGCTGGGTCAGGCACACTGAGAGGGACAGGAGGTAACAGCCTGGTCTGAGCAGCAGCAGGAGACGAGACCCAAAGCAACCCGGGGAGGCTCAGGACAGGATGGCGTAGACAGAGCTCTCCCCCTCTCCCCGTTCAGTACCACTCCGACCCCCAGAGATAATGCCAGGTACAAGGTACAAGCAGACAAGGGCTCTGAGCGATGGAAGAGGAGGGCAGGCTGGCTTGGGACCTGGGCACTGGAGGAGGGACACAGTGACAGGCTTTGGAGGTTGCGTCCCCCTAAGCCTCCAGGCGGTGACTCAGGTGTGGCTTGGGAAAGAGAAAAATTCTCAAATCGGTCATCTAAGTTCCAATCTCAAGAAACAAGAAAAGAGGGAGAAAAGTCAACCCAAAGGGCAGAAGAAAGCAATTTATGAAGAAGAGTAAAATTAATGAAATTAAAAAAAAAAAGAAACAGTAGAGAAAATCACTGAAAAAAAAAAGCAGGTTCTTTGAAAAAACAATAAAATCGAAAAACTTCTATCAAGACTGACAAAGAAAAAATGATACATTTCCAATATCAGCAATGAAACTGGGGATATCACTTCAGACCCTGCAGACATCGCAAGGATACTAAGGGAATATTATTAACATCCCCACAGGCAGACGTTTGGGATCATTGCTGGTTCGTGGTCACCAAACTGGGGACAAAGGCATCCTGTGTTGTGACCGCTCATGGTCACCTGGGGGCCTTGTCCTGACTCCGACTGCATGTCCTCAGGGCTCCCCTTCTGGAATTTCACTGAACAGCAGGTTCAGGCGTTGGCTGGGTCACCTTACTGATGCGGATGGAAAAGCCTCGGATGGAGCAGAGACCACGAGAAGGTTGGAAAGGGCAAGGAGGAGGGAGGGGCTGCCGTGGACCGTGGACGCCGTGACTGTTAGGAGAAGAAGGGAGAGGCAGGACACTGTGAGCACACGACCTCTGTCCCTCCCTCTTTCTTTCTTTGATGTTTGTTGATGTCAGAAGATTAGTAAAGACATGGACCAAACTCTTCCCAGTGATGACTCTTCGAGTGTGGGGTTCGGGTAAGGGAGCTCACTTCAAACTTCTACTTTCTACCTACAGGCTTCTAGATTATTCTATAGTAAGCTTGAATGAATACTTATAACATTAAAAATGACAAAATTTAAACAGGGCTGGGTCAGCTGGGGTGGAGGCCTCACCA